>QFEC01035633.1:0-16620 GCA_003316585.1 Gomphus bonarii | reverse complement strand
CCTATGTGTATGAGTCCGTGTTTGATTTTGTCAACACATCCTATATTACTTCAACAAGACATCCAAAGGCGGTTTTGGCGCCACTTCAAATGGTCCGGCGCCTCATGCATGGGTGTGCTGTAGCATCTCCATCACCTCGCTTCAGATCAATCAGCTGCCAGTTTTGGACCATTGGTATCCCAGCAGCAATCCTGTTCAGCAAAAAGTATACATAACTGCAAGGTTGTGACTAGTCGGCGGTTTGTTCAGATATTTGTATTCTCTATGTAGTCCGCTATAGTTGGCCTAAAGACATTTTTGGTAATATGGAATTCCATGCCCTCTTGGAGATTGATGGTGCTATCCTGGCACCAAAAAAATGTTTTTCCTAATATCTACTATCAGATACATTCTTTCCCCCCTATTTTGTGACTATAAACATGAACAACTGTTTCCTAAAATTCTATCCTGAAATTCTGTCTGTCTTATCTCACCAATCCCCCCACACACTGTGTAGGAAGCGAAAGTTCTCTTGACTGATGAATTGTCTACCTGAGCTGTAGAAATCCTTTGGACTCCCATTGCTCCCAGAGATAATTATATGTCTCCCAATGTCTTTGATGAGTATTAGGGGCTTCAATGACTCCCTTTTTAGTCATCTACACCCACCATTAGTCCAGGGAAATTCAAGGTAGATTTTACAAACAATGTTTACCAGACCCTATAGAGCTTCATTACAATACATCTTACATGGGTGATTGTGAAACCAGGATTGCTGAGGCAAGTTGGGAGCAGATGCAAGATGTTGGAGATATGAACTACTAAAGGTCAATATAAACAGAGATGTAGTTGAGGTACATGTTTGAGATTGACCTCTAATAATAATTTTTTATTTGGCATCCCAGAAGGGTTGTTCATAGTCTGTTTAGAAGGGATAGTATGGATATGAAATTGGGCATCTCAAATCCCTTGGAACTATTGCTGCTGGAAGCAACAGATGACTTGACAGCACAAAACTAATTTTTGGCACAATCAGATGGGAAGAAATTATATCTGCTTGTCACTGTGATCTTGACTACCATACACAACTCACCCTCTCCAGTCATCCTTCTTTCTGTTGGAGAATGAGCAGAATTATAATTTTTATGAAAAATAATGATTCTGATGAATTTTATGACAAATAACAAGCCATTATGAAATGTCTATCAGGAGTATGCTGAAGAATGTTACTACAAAGTTTATAGTGGATCTGTCAGGGTTTGGTTTGATAATTTTCATTTTGCATTCACATATTGATTATGTAATAAGCATTGGATTAGGGCACAGGGTTGTGACTGGTGTGACAGTGACTCCTCAGCTTGATCTATGAGGATTACTGCTACACCAGGTAGGCTTTCTGTATATTTGTTGCTAGTAAACTGTGTATAAACTGAGGATTGAGTAGCTTTCTCATGCTTACCACCACCCCAAAAATTTTCAAAATCACACCCAATATGCACACACACTTCTTAGCATTAGCTAGCTTACTAAAAGTAAGAGCTAGCCATGACCTAACCACACTCCAAAAAAGAGGCAACCAAAAAGGTGATGCTGCCCAACATAGACCTGCAACTGCTGGCCACCTCACAGGGCCAAGGTGGCCACACAAGAGCCATGGTGCAGCAAGGAGGGATGAAAAGTTGAATGGACCTCCTGGCAGACACAACCTGCACCATCTGCATGAGAGAACAAGCCAAATCCTTTCTAGACAGTCAGGGCTACCTCACAAAAGAAGAACCTCTGTCTATTGACCAGCTCAGCTACATGCTGTTGTCTCTAGCATACAATGCAACCCTAAAGCCATTGCTGGAGGGAGCTAGGGCAGTAGTGATCCTCATGATGGATTAGGCTGCCAGAGGAACACGGATGGTGGTCCTTCAATATGTTGAGGAAAGGCTGGCCTCGCCTTCAACAACATTAATGCACTGATTGAAACAGCAAAGGAGACAATGGGCACAGCCAAGGCAGAAGCAGTAGAAACACTCCAGGTAACTGAGAGGGCAAGCAGTACACAAAAGGAAAGTGAGGCCAATAGGAGAGATGGGACAGTGAGAGGTATGCAGCAGGACTCAAAGGTAATGTACCTCTGTCACATCCAAACACCCTGGCATGAGCAAAAGTGAGGGAGAGCCAAGTACTGATAGACAAAGACCCAAAAGCAGATAAAAATGCCCTAATGGAGCTAACAGAGTGAGAGCTGGTAGCTAAGGCTAATGAGGTAGTCAAAAACATGGAGCACCTCAGAGGTGACAGTAGGTCAGTGTCATTGGAGCTAAAAAGCTGGTGAATAGGGGATTTTCCTGGACCTAAGTGCCCCCCAGGGGGCAAGCTGGATCCAGGCACACAAAAAGCACTTCCTTGAGAAATTCAGTGCAACCTCAATAGTCAAAGATAGAGCCCTGTGGTCATCATTGAATATGTCCTGCTCAGCCACTCACCAGATGCTTTGGTGGAGCTGAGGAAGATGACACATGACTCCAAGCTCTCAGCTGACACACTTATATCAATGAGATGGATAAAACCAATTCACAGATGCACAGAGGGCCAGAGATCAGCCCACTTGATTGCAAAGTTCACAATGACACAAGCTGCAAACCAAAGTATAAGAGATGGAGTTATAATTTCAGGGAAGCAGACATGGGCAAGGCAGATGAGAAGAGAGCCCCAAAGGTGCCTTAAATGCCAGAGATACAATGCCAGAGATCTAGTGGCAGAGTGCAGCAGCTCAAACATTTGTGGCACCTGCAGTGAGAACCACTCAACTGCTGAATGCAAGGAAACAGACCCAACCAAGTTCAAGTGCATTAGCTGTAACAAACTTGGACATGCCTCATGGGACAGGACATTCCCAGCCTTCATGGTGGTAGCCCACAAGATTGGGAAAGCAGACCCAGAGAGCACATACAAATATTATCCAGATGAGAATCCATGGACATGGGAGCAGCAGGGCCATGAGTATGAGACAGGAGATGCAAGTGAGCTCTTCAGACAAGCCGAAGAGCATGCAAATGCAAGGCACCAGCAGTATGACCTGTAGGGAACCAATGACAAGATGAATACCAAGGTGGCAACCCACCAAGGGGCCACAGGGATGAGAGGTGGCCTAGTCAGAAGAATCGGCAGAGAACACTCAATGAGTATGAGCTGAGGGGCAATGGGCTAGCTGATCAACACAGAGAAGACAATGACCACAACATATACCAGGGATGATCAGTGAATCCCAAGACCTCACACAACTGTGAGTTAGACAACAGAATGTCAACAGATCACTCACTGCCACACTCAACATGCTGCTGAAATGCCCACCTAAGGAGTATGATATACTAGCAATCCAAGATCCCTACCTGGACTTTCTAAGTAATGTGAGAGCTATCCCCCACTGGTACCCAGTCTATCCCAGAACACACTACATGTTAAGTCCAGGGTTGAAGACATCTTGTCTGGAGGTGTTCTAGAGTGGTTGAGCTGTCAAAGTCAAGCCAGGGTTTGGAGTTGAGAGGACTTGGCTTCAACTTATGTGTTGTGCCCTCTTATGTCATCTTGTCCTTGTATTTATGGAGTTGTTGGAGTGGAGTTGCAGAGTGGGAATGGAGGTAATGAGGAGGAGACTATATCAATATTTGAACTAGGGAACTAGCTACAAATAAATGTAGGTTTAAATACATTCAGAGTGTGGGATTAATATGGAGTAGGGTTATCCAAATGCAGAGGACATACTACATTAGGATGCAGGGGTGCTAAACAAGGGGTGAGGTCATGTGGAACTATAGAACATGCTAGAAAATGACATAGAAGATAATAGAAGGGATGATGTGGAGGTCCATATGTGTGATGTGGAGGTCCGTATGTGTGATGTGGAGGTCCATATGTGTGATGTGGAGGTTCGTATGTGTGATGTGGAGGTCTGTGTGTGTGATGTGGAGGTCCATGTGTCAGATTGATGACATGGTGAGGATGACAGGGACAAAGTACAGAGTGAATGGAGGTCACGTGGAGGGTGTCTGTGGTGTGGAGTATGACAGAGGGGTGAGATTGATCCAAAGGGGTGCAGAGATGAATGACTAATGGGTGCTAAGGGTAGAGATATATCAGAGGGGATTTGGGATCTAACAGTACCTCCCCATTAAGGCAGAGCCTTGAGGCCTGCAGTGATTAAGACAGAAATTGCCATGAGAAAGGAGGTTAGTGCTGGACTGGAAAAGGTATATAAGGACATAGCATTTCTGTGTTTGTTCAAGTACACTCATTACCCAGACCAAATAGCACCAATGAGCAACTTAGAGGCACTCATGATGCAGATCCATATCCTCATGGAGAAATACAACATGGGGAAGGTGGAGGAGGAGGAGGAGGTGGTGGAGGATCAGAGGAAGGTGGAGGTGGAGTGGAAAGATGCAGAGCAGAGGGAGTGAGAAGATGCAGAGTGGAAGGAACACCTTGAGAAAGAGTGCAAGGAGGAGGAGGAAAGACTACACCTTGAGAAAAGGGAGGTGGATGAAAAGGCAGCAAAGAGGGTGGAGGAGGGTAATCCAGCCGAGGAGGAGGAGTCCATGGAGGTGTTATCTCCAGAGGGGCTCTGTGCTCACATGTTCCATGATGCCAAAGAGGTGGAGTGGAGGAAATGCCAAGAGCAAATTGGCCAGGATAATGAAAAAAGATGGAGGAAACAAGAGGCTCCGACCATATGCAATGCTCAGAATGCCTGGCTGAATCAACAGGCAAGGAATGTGCATGAAGTGGGTAGGCAGGAGGGTCTCAGACCTTTCAAGGCTACCTATCTATCATATATCATAAATGATATTGACACCTACCAGATGGTGGAGCTGGAGGTCCAGACAGTCTGCAAGGGCTGCCAGAGGCACAGATGCAAGTGTGAGTGGCCCTCTGTGGGCAAAGGCATGTCCTGTTTCTGCTGTGTGGAGCACAATATCAAGTGTGTTCTGTGGCCAAGGGTGGCTGGGGATGCAGAGGGGTCACAAGCAGCTGGGGACTTGGAGGAGACTCCCAGAACAGGAGGCTCTGGCACCTCAAGAGGGAAGCAGAGGGTGAAGGTTGAGTCAGAGGAGCTGGAGGGCATACAGCCCAAGAAACAGAAGGTGGAGGTATTGCTGTGCTGTAGCCTGGGCTTGACTCTTAGATGATGAAGATGGGTCCGCTGATGCAGGCAGTGGGGATGGGCGTGACTAGGATAGCCATGGAGTTGAAGTGGATGAACAATTGTGAGGAGGGGAAGTTGAAATGGGAGTCTAGGATGGGGGTGGAGAAAAATCAGAGCTGGAGGTGGAGAAGGCAGATAAGGGGGGGGAAATGTTGGTCCTGGATGATTTATCCAGGGAGCAGCATGGTTCGGAGAAGGAGCCAGGGATGGGGTTCTTTCACCCTGATGTATAATATAAAGTTAAAATGTAATATATTTTAAGACTTGAAAAATTCTAAGTCCTGTGCTGAGTGAGGGGCCAAGGTCCTGGTTTGTTAGGATAGGACTTGTGGAAATCTGAGATGTGTTGCTAAGTTCAGATGCGGGGAGCCAGGAGGTTTCATCCTCCATGCCCTTGTATCTAGACCACTTGACTAAGTATAGTAGTGGGCAAGTGTGGCATCTGTTGACCTTGGAGTCAAGGACTTCAGAGATTTTGTATTCAGGTTCACCATCAATAATGATGGGAGGTTAGGGTGGAGTGACTTGATTGGGGAAGTCATTTGGAGTGGATGGTTCCCACATAGAGATGTGGAAAACAGGGAGTATTGCATGCATGTTGTCTGGAAGCTGGAGGGTAAAGGAGATGGAGGCAACTTGAGTGATGATCTCGAAGGGACCTAGATACTTTTCAGCTAGTTTCTTAGAAGGTCTCATAGTGCAGATGTCATCAGATTTTACAAAGACTTTGTCACCAATTTTGAACTCAAGAGGCAGAGTCCAGCAATGGTCCATGGATGCTGAGTATTGTTGTTGAGCTTCAGAGATGGTTTTATGGTGTTCTTGATGGAGCTCATCTAAGTCCACTGCAAAGTCTTGTGCTCTTGAGGAGGAAAGGTCTTGTTTGGGGTGTACAGTGATGTTGGGGTGATAACCTTTGTTAGCAAAGAAGGGTGAGATGCCAGTGGTGGCATTTGGAGCATTGTTATATGTGAATTCTGCAATAGGAAGGAGGTCTGACCAGTTGTCCTGTTGGTAGTTGCAATAAACTCGAAGGTATTGTTCTAGTGTCTGGTTCATTTGTTTGGTTTGTTCATCGCCCTTGAGGTGGTAACCAGAGGTGAAGTAAAGCTTCATGTTGAGAGCCTTTCCAAAGGATCAAAAGAAGGAGGATACAAACTCTGTACCACAGTCTGAGGTAATGTGGGATGGAACTCCATGCTTGGAGAACACATGGAGTACAAAGAGTTTTGTGAGTACTGGAGTGTTGACCATGTTAACTGTGGGAATGAAGATGGTTTGCTTGGTGAGTCTGTCAACAATGATGAGGATGGTGTCATGTCCAGAGGATGGTGGAAGCTTTTTGATAAAATCCATGGAGATGGAGTTCCAAGGATGTTCAGGGATAGGGAGTTGCTTGAGTAGTCTATAGGGGGGGTGGTATTTCTGTGATTTAGAGCACATGCAAGTAGTACAAGACTTAATATAGGACTTAATGGAGGTGCAGAGCTTGGGCCAAACATAATCTCTATGGATGAGTTTGAGTGTGTGATTCTGTCTGAAATGTCCTGATATGGGGTAGTCATGCTTGTCTTGCAGTACCTGGAGTCGAAGGTCATCAACATCAGGGATATAAATGTGTTTGTTCAAGAGGAGGAGTCCCTTAGGGTCTATGGACCAATGTCCTGTGGGATTGTCAAGGTGGGTGGATGCAATGAGGTCAGATCAGAGAGTGCTTTTGATGTCCAAGTGCAACTTGTGGGTGTCCATGACCATAGCAGCGTGAAGGACCAGGAAGCACAAGGATGTGGTGTGAAGTGAGGAGATGAGTTGTTCAGTGGTGAAAACTGGATGTAAGTTGTGTGGATTGATGGTTGCATAGTCACTTCCTCCCTCTTTAGGATAGATGTCCCATTGTCTTGAGAGCATCAGGTTTAGCTCCAAGTCATCTGTGACAAAAATGGATAACGAGGTTGAACTGAGAAAGATATTCTGACCATCAGACTCGCTGTTGAGTGAGGAGTTTGGTTGTGGAAAAATATTCCAGGTTTTTTGTGGTCTGTAACGATGTCAATTGCTTCCAAGGAACCTTTGAGGTAGTGGCACCACCATTTGAATGCTTCAAAAATCACAAGCAGTTCCTTGTTGTGGACATCATAGTTTAATTCTGGAGGTATGAAGGTCTGGGAGTGGAAGGTGATTGGGTGGATGTTGTTGTCTATTGGAGATATTGTTGATAGTATGGTGGCAAGTGTGTAATTGGAGGTGTCAGTTTTGACCATGAGTGGGGACCCAGGGATCCAATGGGTGAGCATGGGAGTGGTTGTGAAGGCCTTTTAAGGTTTTGAAGGAACTCCAGAATGCATTGGTGAAAACTCATGGAGTGTCCTTGTGGGTCAAATGTGTTAGCAGAACGGTAAGATCGGAGTAATTGAATATGAAACACTGGCAGAAGTTTGCAAATCCAAGGAAGGACTGCACATCTTTGACTCTTCATGATTCAGGCCATTCCTTAATGACTTTGATCTTGTTGTCAGCCATGGTGAGGCCATTAGGTGAGGGGATATATCTGAGGTATTTGATGGTGTTGGCGTGGAAGAAACACTTGTCTGCATGCACATACAGGTGGTTCAATCAGACTCACCAGAGTATGTCTCAAACATGTCCTCTATGTTGATCTAGGTCATCAGAGTATACAAGGATGTTGTCCAAGTAAATGAGGACTGAAATATCGAGGAGGTTGGAAAAAATATTGTTCATGAAGCATTGGAACACTGTGGGGGAGTTGGTGAGTCTGAAGGGCATCACACACCACTCAAATGATCTATCTCTGGTTCTGAAGGCTGTTTTCCATTTTTCACCTTCATGGATTCAAATGAGGTGATAAGTGTGTTGGAGATCAATTTTGGTGAATATCTGAGCCTTGTGAGGACTGTCAAGGAGGTCTGTTACTCTAGGGAGCGGATAGTGGTCTTTCTTTGTGATTTTGTTGAGCCCTTGAAAATCAATGCAGAGTCAAAGAGAGCCATCCTTTTTACTGGCAAATAGGACTGGAGCTCCTCCAGGGGACCTGGGGGGGTGGATGAAGCCCATGGAGACATGTTCATCTAGAAAATCTCAAAGTGTTTTTAGTTCACTCTGAGAGGGAATAGATCAGACTGAAGAAAGGAGATGTTTCATCTTCAAGTTCAATCTTGAGGTCATATGGCCTGTGCAGAGCCACTGTATTGGTTTTGGCCTTACTGAAAGTGTCCATGAAATCATGATATTCTTCTGGGATGCCAGTCATATTGAACAGAGTATCGTTCAAGTCTAACTTGTCAGATGCTGAGATCAGTAATTGGAAGGTTTGCATACTATCCATTTTGGAAAATGTGGGCAAATGCTGCTGTGTTCACCAGGGCAATTTTGGGAGCAACGAGTGGAGTCAGAGTCAGAGGGTCAGATGGGCATGCAACTGATGTTGCTGGCTCAGGTGGCACCATAGACTCAGCTGGAGACAGAGAACTGAGTGTAATACTGCTCAAAGCCCAGTCAATCAATGCATTGTAGTGGGTGAGCCAGTTGTGTCCAAGGACTGCGGAACAGCTGGAGTCCAGCGGAGTTTCAAAAAATATAATGAACTGTTCCTCCCCTTTAGGGAAGCAAACCAGAAGGTTGATTGCCTTGCAAATGACTGAGTTGGCTGATCCATCAAACAGGTGGAGTGGGATTGGGGTGATATCATGGGTGCGGAGTTGATGATTAGATGCAAAAATGGAATCTAGGAAACAGTGAGTTAATCCAGAGTCAATAAGTGTACTGATGTTTTTATTAGGAATTAATTCATAGGTGAGCTGTATAGTCAAGGAGTTTGGACTGGAAAGAGTGGATGCATTGAGACATAGTTCTGTTGTTACACCATGGGGATCAACACAGCCCTCAGCTGGTGCCAGAGTAGGAGGGCAGCTTAGGTGTTGTTTGAATCCAAGGTGGACTTGGCATTGGAGTTCTTTTTGTTGGACAATTTGCTGTCTGCCATGGAAGCAGCTCATCCTTTGGCAGTGGAGGAAGTCAATTTAGGACATTCCTTAGCTACATGACCTGTTCTACCACAGAAGAGGCAGAGGTTCTGCTCAAAGTGGCATTGTCACTCTTGTTGAGTCAGTTTACCATCTTTGCCTAGTTTTGATACTAGGTCTGAGTTCTTCTTGGGGATATTCAAGGTGTTTTTGCTGTTGGAGGCAGAGTTGTTGGATTTGTTGCCATTATTGTTGTTGTTTGATGTCTTCCTGTTGTTGTTGGAATTCATTGACAGCATTGTGGGGGTTTTGCCCTTGTCTTGGTGGTGGTCCAAGGTTTTGTTTGAGTTGTTCTCTTGAGCAACTTCAGAGCATCATTCCCAGTAGTGGGCATCAATGGACTGGGTGAGGTGCAATGTGCTGGGTTTAACAACATGAGCCACTTTGTCCTTGATCCTTGCTGGAAGTCCATTGTAGAACTTGTGGTGGAGTGTGGCATCTCCCCAATGGACACATGCAGCGAGGTGGTTGAACTCAACCAGGTACTTGGTGACTCATTTATTGTCATGCATGTGGAGAGTTTTGAGGTCAGCTTCTGCTTTGCCAATGGGATTATGTGGTCCAAAATTGTCTTTTAACTTGGACACAAATTCTGAATAATCATCTATCCATGAGGGGTTGATGTCAGAGGAAAGGGTGGGTTTGAACTAGTCTAACACAGTTCCTTTCAAATAGGACAGCACATAGGTGACTTTTGCACTGTCAGATGAAAACATGTCAGGATGGTCATGAAAGTTTAGATTACATTGAACCAAACATGGCTGGAGTTTGCAACTGTTGGAGCCATTGAAGGTGTCTGGTTCATGGACCTTAGTCCAGGGTGATGACTTCTTTGGCGATGACAAATTGTGAGCCAACACGGTGATGGCCTCAGTGAGGTTGGGGAGATGGTTTGAGTTTGATGATGATGCTCTTGGAGAATTTGGGGCCAAGAACAGATTGGATGGAGATTGAGGGGGGTTGTGATCAGAGGGTGTGTTGGGGGATTGGGAATGTCTGGATTGGGTGCTTGTGTGGGGTTTTCAGGGATAAGTGTGGTTAGGGGTGAGTGAATACTCAGGAGCATAGCTGGGCATTGGGTACATGGTGTATGGATGCTTGTGAAATGGTTTTAAGGGTACCAGCATATAGATTACTTCAAGTGCTACATTTCATGTTTCATAGATGATAAAGAGTGAGAGTTTGAATATACTATTAAGTCCAGGGTTGAAGACATCTTGTCCAGAGGTGTTCTAGAGTGGGGATGGAGGTAATGAGGAGGAGACTAAATCAATATTTGAACTAGGGAACTAGCTATGAATATCTGGAGGTTTAAATACATTTGGAACATGTGATTAATATGGAGCAGGTCATCTGAATACGGAGGAGATACTACATTAGGATGCAAGGGTGCTAAATGAGGGGTGGGGTCATGTGGAACTATAGAACATACTAGAAAATGACATAGAAGATAATAGAAGGGCTGACGTGAAGGTCTGTATGTGTGATGTGGAGGTCCATGTGTCAGATTGATGACATAGTGAGGATGACAGGGATGGAGTATGGAGTGTATGGAGGTCATGTGGAGGGTGTCTGTGGTGTGGAGTACAATGGAGGGGTGAGATTGATCCAGAGGGGTGTGGAGATGAATGACTAATGGGCACTAAGGGAAGAGATATATTGGAGGGGATCTGGGATCTAACACTATCATCATTTGCTCAACATTTGTCACTTGTGCATTCATCACACAGTCACTCATCACAGTCACTCATCACTCATCACTCATCACAGTCACAGCATGACACCACATGGACCATAGATACACACCGAAAGATATGGTTAAATAGCTAACATTGTAGAATAACAAAAATCAACCACAATTATAGATAGAATATATTCTACACAAAAAATACTAGGATTCCAAGTCACCATAAAAGAACTACCAAAGCTTGCTTATAAATAAAAATCTACCTTCATCATCCATACCAGGAAAGCCAATTACTCAGAACAGTGCACATGCTGAGTTGACCAAGCAGGCGCTAAGTTGTGCAAACATATATTTGAAGATCTTTACTATCCTAGATTAGAAAATACACTTTCCTAAAGGGGAAGTTGTGGTCCTATCTTTTTATAAGACTGAGCCTTTTCTATACATGAAATACTGGTGGACACAACAGCTGATGTAGCTAAGAACAGAGACAAGGATGGCAGGGAGGGAGTCATATACAAATAGAGCAGATCAAGTTCATGAAGCCCATGATACCTACAAAGTCATTCAAAATTGATACACAACAGCAATAAAACACTGGAAGAAAGAGCATTGGGATGACTTCCTAGAGGGAATTAACCAGAAACTCTGTGGATGGCACACAAGTATGCATCGGTGGATGCCTCAGATGGTGGGTGCACAAGAATGCCTACCCTTACAGCTAAGTACGAGGATGGTACAAGGAGGATGGCTGACACCAATGAGAAGAAAGTGGACATGTTCTTTGAAACATTCTTTCCCAAGGCAAAGGTGGGAGGTGAAACCATCATATCAAACACCCCATACCCAATGGATGCATTTGAGTATGAGCCAATCAATGATTAACAGATCCAAAGAAGTGTGAACAAGCTAAACTTGTTCAGGCCCCTGGGCCTAACAGTATTCCAAACATTGTTATAAAGCAGTGCATTAATACCCTCCTCCCATACTTAGGCCCACTATTTTGAACTACCTTTATTCTGAAGACATACCCAGATGAATGGAGGGACTCCATAATATGAGTGCTCCAAAAACAGGGCAAATCAGACTACACAGTCCCAGGTGCATACAAACCCATTGCACTACCCAATACCATAGGGAAAGTACTATCTGCATGCATTGCAGAAGACTTGGGTAAGATGACATAAAAATACCACCTTCTGCCAGATAACCACTATGGATGCAGGCCTGGATGTACAACAACAGATGCTATTCACTACACAGTCACAGTGGCCAAAGATGCTTGGAGTAAGGGAAACATGTTTGGAGTCCTTTTCCTAGACATCAAAGGTGCCTTCCCTGTAATTAAGAGTGGTCTGGGGGTGTGGGGTAGTTTCTAACTAATAGATGATGTTCTGGGAATCGAATGTGACTCTAATCTAGGACTGTATGCTGTGTGGTAACTATGTAACAGTCTGGGGATCCTTTCTGGTGAATACGACCCTTTAGCGCCTGTACCAAGGGGTCAGCTCTGAGATCTATGTAAAATGTAAATTCAATAACAAATCTGCTATTGATCCTGTGTGCTCAAGACTTTGTGAGACACTTCTAACAATGACTGGTAACTTTTCTGATTAATTTCAGGTCTCGAACAACAAGCATTTGGTGGGAAACACGATGTTTATGTAAGCAAAGTGCCGGTGAAGTCAAGGAGCGATTATTGCTTTATGGGCAAGAAGAACTAACCTTTTACTCTATCCTAAGCTAGTACTTTATACATTGTTGTGATTCCAACATGCTGTGAGTGAGAAAATGAAATAGGCCGCTTTGGGATAGATGTGTCGATGTCCTGTGCTATACATATCACTCCATTGCATATTCTGCCCTCCGTTTCTGATCAGTAACCTCTGAAAATCTTGAGACTTCTTTTTTTTTGGTGTGTGCACTTGTTATTCCAACAGTCCTGTTGAGTCTGGGTCATGTCCATCAGTTTCAATGTGCCAGCCGATGTCCATGGCCGCATATATGCACCCCTCTCTCTCCTGTCTCAGCTCCTAAGCCCTCCAGTCATCTCATATGTCATTTCTATGCCTTCCATCTCTTATTTATGCCATCACTGCTGTCTGTTCATTCCAGGGTTGACCCTGTGGGTCCTTTCCATTCCTTCCATCTCCTAGCCGCCCGGGCGCTTCCCTGCCCTGGCACCAAAGTGCTGTGCCCATGTAGTATCTAAAATGTCCTGTAACTATGAAAAATGGAGCTATCGACTTGGTTTCTTTTGGGGATTGTCAGTGTGAGTGTCTACTTGGGTTCTGGATGCATATACTAGGTGAGGGAGTCTGTGTTCTTTCTAGTTATCTATTTTTGTACTTTTCTTCTATTTATTTTGTATACTGTGTGGAAATGGATATTTCATAACATTCCCAAGCATCCTGCTGGGAACGCTGGTGCACAACATGTGCTACAGGGGAATACCCTAAGAGTACACTGATTGGATACAGAGGAAGGTGCAGGGATGCCACACAGTTATAAGCTTGGATAACCATGGCACACAGATGTAGGAAATAAGAAGGGGTGTGGACTAGGGTTTCCCACTTTCAGCCATTGCATACCAGTACTACAATGCTGATTTAGTAGAAGTGGCAAAGCACAAGAATGGCAAAGGCTGTGTGGGCTTTGTTGATGACACCACACTAATGGCAGAAGGGGCCGACTTCCAAGAAGCCTTCAGCAAGCTGACAGACATGATGATCAGGAGAGGTGGCACCCTCAGCTAGGCAAAGACTCATGAGTGCCACTTTGCAGTAGAGAGGTTTGGGCTAATCAGTTTCACTAGGAAGTGAGAGAAAGACCCACCACACCTAGACCAATAACACAGCCTACAACAAGGATCAGCCAGCACACAATCAACTGTTGAAGGGCTAGAGCGAAAATTGTATTATCTAATAAGCTAAATACAAACTCAGATCAAAACATCAAAATTGTAATACATAAACAGTTCATATCTGGCCATCTATCAGTCATATCAAGTGTAAACTTTGAAGGGAACTTCAGTGCATCTCAACATCAATACCTCTACCTCACACAAATTCCTGGGGATCATTATAGACCAAGAACTATTCTTTATAGACCACATCAATTATGCATTTGGAAAGGGGGAGAAATTTGTTGGACAGTACAAGAGGCTTTCAAGACCCACAAAAGGAGCTTCAGCCAGGCATATGCATCAGTTCTACCTCACAGTTTCTGTGCCAAGAATGCTATATGTGGTGGACATGTTCCTCATCCCAAGCACAGTACATAACAAAGGTTCAAAGGGACACATCAACAAATTAGCTAGAGTCCAGAGACAAGCTGTGCTGGTCATTACACTGATGTCCTTGATGCACATACTAACCTACTTCCCTTTCAGCTGCTTGTGGAAAATATCATCCACCATGCTGCTGTACACCTCACTTGCCTTCCTGACAGTCACCCACTTACAATCAAGGTCCAGAAAGCCTCCCACCAATACATAAAAAGCACAGAAGCCCCCTACATGAGATCATGAAAGCATTCAACATTGAACCTGACAAAATGGAGAAGATACAGACAGTCACCTTTGGCCCCAAGTGGACACCTGCTTTTGACATACAAATACCAACCAACAAAGACAAGGCTCTGGAAGAGGTCAAGGCAGACTAAACCAATGTTCAAGTCTTCTCTGATGGATCATGTGTGGAAGGAGGGGTAGGAGTGGTGGTGGTGCTGTATAGGAATGGAGTGGAGGTCATGGCAGTAAGACTATACCTAGGGACTGAAGATGACCTTATAAGTCCCCATAAGTGAGATTCACACATAACATTGACCCATTTTTTCCCTCTACATGAAGCTCACAGGACTCCCAAGATGGCAAGTGGAATTGCTCATCCAGCTCAGAATGGGACATGCCCCATTGAACAAGCACCTCCATAAGATAGGCAAAGTCAACATCCCATTATGCCCAGTATGTAGAAGGGCAGTTGAATCAGTGCATCACTTCCTCTTTGTATTCCCAAGGTACAAAAAACAGAGACAGGAACTACAGGGAAAGCTAAGAAGGGGAGTGACGGCAGTCAGAACACTATTAGGGAGGCCCAAGGCAATGAAACCCCTGTTCAAGTTCATCCATGACACACAGAGGCTACATCATGTGCATGGAAATATAATGATGCTGGAGGAGAGAGGAAGCAGGGAGATGTAGAGAACAAAGAGTCACCAGAGCCATGCAATGCACAATGACCACACCAACCCTGTAACTAAGAGTGTTTTCGGGTTGGGGGGTGATTTCTACATGAAGGATGATGTATTTAGAGTCTGATACAACTTCAATATGATGTTATATGCTGTGTTGTGGACAAGTATCTGTCTGGGGATCTATGGTGGTCTGTACAGCCCTTTAGTGCCTGTACCAGGAAGTCAGCTCTGGTATCTGTATGAATCGTAAATTCAATAACAAATATGCTATTGATCCTGTGTGCTTGAAAATATGTGAGACACTTCTTAAGGTAACTAGTAACTTCTCTGAATATTTTAAGGTCTCGAACGACGAGCCTTCGGTGGGAAATGCTGTTTTGATGTAAGCGAAACGCCAGTGAAAGACAAGGAGCGATTCTTGTTTAGAGGGCAAGAAAAACTAGTTTTCTGCTATCTACTAGGCTAGTTCTTATACATAGTTGCAATACTAACGATTTGTGAGTGAAAGAGGAAATAAAACTGTTCTGGGATAGACGCGTTGGGTCCCCATGCTATAGGTATCACTGTGTTACCTATTTTGCTTTCCATTTCTGATTGGTAGTATCTGAAAATACTTGGGGGTTCTTTTTGATATGTATTCTTGAGTTCCTGATGGTTTCTCTGGCCCCTGTGTGCTTCCATTGGTTCCAATACATCTGCCGACGTCCATGTCTGCATATATGTGCCCCTTTTACTCCTGTTCCTGCTCCTAAGTCCTCCGGTCCTTTTCCATATCGTTTCCATGTCTTCTATCTCTTATTCCCACCATGACTGCAGTCTTATCCTCTTATTCCCGCCATGACCGCAGTCTGATCCTCTTGTGGTTGACCCTGTAAGTCTTTTCCATCCTTTCCGCTCCTTAGCCACCTGGGCGCTTTCCTGCCCCGGTGTTAAGTCCGGAGTCAGAGACATATTGTCTGGAAGGTCCGGAGCGGTCGAACGATCAATTTCGAGCTGGGGTACGGAGTCAAGAGGACTTGGCTTCAACTTATGTGTTGCGCCCTCCTGCATCGTCTTGTCCTTGTATTTATGGAGTTACGGAGCGGAGGTTGCGGAGTGAGAACGGAGGTAGCGAAGTAAGACTAAATCGATATTCGAACTAGAGAACTAGCTACAAATACATGGAGGTTTAAATACATTTGGAGCGTGAGATTAATATGGAGCAGGGTCGTCTGAATGTGGAGGAGATACTATACTAGGATGCAGGGATGCTAAACGAGAGACAGAGTCATGTGAAACCATAGAACATACTAGAAGATGACGTAGAAGATAATAGAAGGAGTGACGTGGAGGTCCGGGTATCAGAATGATGACGTGGGAAGAAAGACAGAGATGGAGTACAGAGTATGCGGAGGTTGTCCGTGGTGCGGAGTCCAGTGGAGGATCGGGATCTGTGTAGAAGGCTGAGATTGATCCAGAGGAGCGCGGAGATGAATGATAAATGGGTGCTAGGATGGATATTTTTCAGAGGGAGCCTAGGATCT
>QFEC01035548.1:0-10980 GCA_003316585.1 Gomphus bonarii | reverse complement strand
GAGAGTTTGACAGGACAATCACCAGAAGACTTGGGGAGGTCAGGGAAATGTTTAGAACAAATTTTTGAGATGTTACCAATGCTGACATCAGTAGAGGATGATATATGACAAGTAGTTTGGCCAGAATTAAGTCTAGAAATGACTATGTTGAGTTTATCAACAGAGAGAGATCTCATGGAATAATGTGGTTGAAGTTCTGGAGTGGTTGATGCTTGTTTGTACCATTTGAACTTTTTATATATGTAACATGATTTCTAGTCATGTGACATGAGCCAATACCTCATTAAAAGCCTCCAATTTTGACTTTTTTCACTCATTAACTGTCAGTAACAAAATTATTTGAATGAGACCTGGAATATAAAATATTCATATCTCAGGGGGTTCTTTATATATTTGCTGGATTCTTGGTCTAAAAATCAGCTAGGATCATAGAGCATATGTCACAATATTTTTGTAATCTTAAAAATTAAATTGAATTTCCTATTAGATACACAATCCAAAACTTCCAAACATGCAAACAGTTTTGTTGCTTACTGTAGCTGCTGATTAGAGAGAGGTCAGGCTATATCTGGAGCCATTTGTATATATTGAGATCAGCAGATAGGTAAAGGTATAATAAAGAAGGAGGCCATAGACTACCAGTATATATAATAAAGGCTCACTAGTGATGTAATCCTTAGGTTTTCCTTTTGGGGTTTCCCCTTGCTATGTAAGAACCCTTTTATATATAAGGTTCTTTTCCTCCCAAAATTCCATTGCAATTTCATTTTACTTGGCAGTTATAGACTTAGGATTTCCCCTTGTTAGTACTATGTGATACTCCATAGGTGTTCTGAGAGTCACCCTTATATTAGAAAAACCTCTCCTAATAGGGCTATAGACTTGATAATAATAGCAACTCTGATAGTACTATCTCTTTTGCATATATAATACTAGACCCCCTTCCTCCATAGCTATAGTATCCTTACAATAGAAACCCCTATGAGCCTCAACTCCAACATAGATGATGATGAATGACTACAGTAGTTAGAGCAAAAGTTGGTAGAATGCCAAGTAACAAACATTGTAACCAATGAAGCTCTATGGGCTATCATGTCTCCTACTGGGTGGAAAAACTCAATCATAAGAGTATTGTTCAAAAACTGATTACACATCACCAGTTACCCATCTGAAATACAGTGACATACCTAGAGTGTAATAGAGTGGGCACAATCCAATAGGTTGAAGCCAAGTTATGTCTGACCTTGGTTCATTGGCCTGAAATGAACCCTGGTAAAATCTGTACCACAGTTAAGCCAGCTCACAGCATTTAATGCCTTTTTTTACTAACAGTGGGACCTAAGTATTGTAATAATCTATTTCAATGGAATCATTTACCTGCACAATGCACAATCATGATATGTACAGAGCTTCCCATCAATGCCCTTTTGGAATACTTGGGACAAAAGAAATGGTCAACATCTTGACCTTTTTTGTCATTCTGGGGCTTGATTTTGTCATTTGAAAGGCTTGCGACATTAATGTTGGCGAGAGGTATTTTTTTCATCAACTACATCTGCATCTGCACATTTTTTTACCTGATTCTCTCTAAAAATAGCTTTGAAGATATGTATCTATCAATCAATGTAGTATTGAATGCTCTTTGATTTTTTGGGTGGCTGAGCCATCTGAGCCATCATCTCCTGTACAGTTATTGCCAGTGTTGGCTGTTAGTGGCCATATTTGAAAAAAGCCCGTGCTTGAGCCATGAAGAAAGTTCAGGCCTGGCCCTCGGCCCTATACAGCCCTATCAAGAGCTGGGTTGGGCTTTTCGGGGCCAGCTTTTTGGGTGCACAACATTACATACGGCCGCCATGTGAATCATACCGTTACCGTCAGTGGCGTTCCCTCCACTGTGTACGGTATCACCTCAACACGGGCAATACCGTTGATTACCCGTACGGCCGTAACCCGCATACGGTTATGGTGACCAGACCTGGTCAGTTGGCCATCAGCGAACTTGATCAACACTCATGATCCCAGCGCTGGGACATGTTCTCAATTGAAATATTAGGATTTATTGTATGATATAAAACATAGCTTCTATCGACAAATATGATCAACCTCTTTATGCAGAATGACTTTCAATCCTCCACTCGACGACGCTCAGTTTCAGTCGTTGGTTACGTCGCTGCCATCATGCATGTCCTTATTTTTCTCTACAATATCTAACGCTCATCTCCTTCTCTGTGCAGTTGCCATTATTAAGTACTCATGGGTTGCATCGTTGACCTGCTTAACATATGACTATGGTGAGAGCAAGGCTCAGAGTCATCAGACAAAAAATCCACTAATACCTATACAGTCATCAATCTCGATGCCGAAGTTAGTTCCGCATTTTCAGATTGTTATAAATGTCCTGAATGTATATCAGGTCGCGTTTGTTTGGAGTCGTCGTCACTCACTCGGAAAGCTACTATATATACTGGTCAGTCTTGCCCTCTATGACTTGAGATCAATGATACCAACTACCCATAGACTCGCTACTTTGGACTTTCATCGCTCTTTTTTGATGTCATGGGTGTGTTTTTATTATCTTAGTATCATATACGTGATCTATAGATGATGCAACAGTCTTGTTCCATAAATCTCTCTCCGATAAGGTCAGCTTTTCTCTCAGCCTCGAGGCGCTGAATACTCCAGTTGAGTTTATTTTTTAGTTGTAAGTGGTCAGTGTCAGTTAGGTCATTGGATTAGAAAGCTCACATGCTTTCTTCAGCTGTAGAGCTTTCTTTAGATGGCAGGTTGGATCGTACGTCCGTCTTTCATCCATATATACCATCCGGTCTGATATGGTACAGTACAATACTCGTATTCACGACTGTCTATGGTGAAGGCATACTTCATGAATAAGAGTTAGAATAAACGGGACTGACTAGAATGTTGATAGCCTTCCTTATGACCCGTGTAAGCATTTTATATCAAGCACAACACGGTGATCCATGAACCTATCCACAGGTTTATGTTGCTTATGATCTCAACAAAAAATTACTTTCCATGATGTCTGGGATGCTTTTGATATCGATCACCTCCATTGTTGCAATCTATGTGATGTATGTCCCCCCTGGTGAGGCTGTCTGTTATTACACAATATCCTACCAAATGTATTCTAATCATCAGAGCAGGCATGGGAACCCCTCCTATATACGGCCTCACTGGGTGCTTTACCACGATATCAAAACATTTATTCCTTATTGAGATTCCTCCGATTATAACCGAGTGTAGTGTATGCTTCTGCATGCTTTACAAAGCATGGGAAATATACATAAATGATCACGGATCACCATTACTCAAAGTCCTCATCCATGACAGGTCAGACTTGCTCAATACTAAGCAAAGTAGGTCTGCGCTAACCTATGAGGCAGTATTCTCTACTTTTCCAGGTATGATTTTCCTACTGGCTCTTGTGCTATAGTGGCATCCATTTTAGTATCGTTATTGCTATGCTTTTCAATGTCTTTATTTTTCGCTATGCGCCTCCTCAGCTTTTTGAAATATCACCTGGGTAAGACAATTCATGATTTCAAAAAAATTCTAATAACAGCATCGATCATAAAAGGTGGCAACATGCAATATCATCCGCCATGGGCTGTCGTTTGTTTCTCAACATGGCTAAACACTTTTTCAAGCAACCGACTCAGGCAACTACTATGTCCATGTTCTATGCTTGAAATACCAAGAGCCGAACGTCACATGCTGCCTGGTATTTCCTTCCCAAGACGAGAGCTGTGTCTTCTGGCTGAAATCCCCCTGGAAATATTAGGGTTACGTAGAAGTTTCGTCAAACCGTGGTTTTACTTCTCAGTCAAAGTAATGTCACCACCACTTTGAATAAAATTTGATATTTATCAACTAACGCGTGCCCATTGAGACTATACCATTAACTAACGCTTATGCAGGAAAGACAGCCTGAGACCTTAACAGACCCGTGGAATTGACAAAAAAGACTCAATTTATGAGATATATGAGCCATCTCCACGATTGCTTTGTTCTCTCTCTCCGTCAGAGGCACAGTGGTTCCTCATCATATCACTGGCAAGCTACCGTTAGATCTAGAAGGGCTGCAGCGCATGGTGGTGGAAAGTAAGATTCCTCAACTCAGAAAGTTAGGAACATGGTCACCGCTCAGATATAAATCAAAGCCGTTGATGTTTGAAAGTATTTGTTGGCGTACATTACCAAGACTGCAGTCAGCTGATTTGGTAAAACAATTTGAAGACTGGTTGGTCCCGTGGCACCCACTTCTCATGTCTCAGATAAACTATTATGATCTCAACTGAATGCCTGCAATCAGTACCGGCTCACCAGCCCGGAAGAGAGCCACTCCAACACAAGGAAGACACGATCATAATGGCCACAAAGAGATATCATATACACCTTACATCCCACCCAATTTTGACTCGGATGTGACAGTGACATTCTTAGGACCTGGAGGGTATTTACCTTCGTCGGATGTCGGTTCCGTGAAAAAGATATTGTTCACTGCGCCGTTTTCAATCCATGAGTTATCAACCAACTTCATACCTACACACCACGTTAGAACCGCTCAAATACTAGGAGCGGCAGATTGTTGTCCGACACGACCACCTTCTCCGTACCTTCAATATGGGAGTACTCAGGCTAGGTGCATGTACTTCTCATGTGCCTTTCAATCCTGTGCTCATCTGAAAAAATGGGGACCGACAGATGCCGAGCAGAGGCACCCCAATCAAAGAGCTCGAGGCATGTGTAGTGGTCTCAAGGAGGCAGTGTTGTGCGACGAAGGGTCCTCTCAAGGCCGTCGGAAGAAAGAGGGAAGGTTTAGAGATCAAAGTAAGGAGAGTCCTCGGTGATGGTATAACAGACAATGTGATAGCAGCCTCCACTGGAGGAGCACTACTGAAGACTTGGATGGAAGAAAGACTAGTCGAACTACGACGCTTTTTGAAGACTTGCTTGATACGGTAGGGTATTCTCCCATATCATTGCTGCTTAACGCATATTTACAACGTGTACGTGTATTGAATCATAGGGGTTGCATGGACTTTTGAATGAGCACAGGTCCATAGTTTACCCTCAGACGGTGAAAGCGCAAGGTCGCATGAACCTGCTAAAGGGATTGCTGTGCTTACCTGACACCTCCTCTCATCCGCTTGCATATAGAATATCCACCTTTTCATGATGACTTCGGCTAGACTGAAAGACTCATTCATATCCAGAAGCAGCGCAAGCGATAAATTGAAGACCACGAGATATTGCCCACAGCTCATCTCCGGAGGTGGGAAAAGGGCGGCGGCCAACACCCCGGCACGCAGCTTCGCCAAAGGCATATGGTTGAGTCGGGCTGCGCAAGATCACGGACTAATTAAGTGAATAAAAAAACCACAAGGACGGGCGCTCTGAGCTTACGTTAGCAGACTCTATTTTACCCTTAAACCAGGGGATGCCCTATGATAACTAACTATTTCTTTCCTAAACCACTCCAACTGTCTCTACTTCTCACAGCACGCAAGAATTTTCCGCTGTTCCAGAAAATACAATATCCCGCTCCTTTGTCTCGACATCGCGTAGTAACCATCTCCTTTGTGTCCTTGTCTACCTCTTTTCTTTCGGTATAT
This sequence comes from Gomphus bonarii, assembly GCA_003316585.1. Taxonomy (NCBI): domain Eukaryota; kingdom Fungi; phylum Basidiomycota; class Agaricomycetes; order Gomphales; family Gomphaceae; genus Gomphus; species Gomphus bonarii. Next base: position 5,344 of record QFEC01035548.1, on the reverse strand, counting down.
GTCCATCGCAATCTAACATTTCGGTTACAGTTCACTTATGATAATGGTACAGGGCTGTTTCAAGACTTCAAAGGAGCCAGCACAGGTGCCACTCCCTACACTTCCTCCAATTTCAACCACCCGTCATGATGCTTTGCCCACAATCATTACCAGTATCTCCAACATCCTATCACCCATATCCGCCTTCAGTAAGCCGATTCAAAGCCACACGGAAACTGCCGATTCTTAAATATCCCCTCACGGATATCACGAACTTCACTCTCGCACAAACTAAGCTTGAGCTCTCTAATCTCGTACCCATTACTTTGACCGATGAGTGTCCCCGAGGTCAAAGGCGAGAGATATACCGTGATTCACCCCCAAGAAGAGGCCGGGGCAAGAACAGACGAGGACGACAACGGGGTGTCCATGCAAGGGACGTGGGTGGTTCCGTGTCAGGTGGACCAGTGCTCCGTTCTCCAATTCCCTTGGCGGCGATATCACCTCGTTCCCCTTTCCAACCAACCTTCGACTTTCGCCTCGCTAGGCGCAAGTCTAAGCCGGCTCCGCCTATACTGTCTGATGCACGCAATTATAAATCCTATCATAACACTAGTACTAATCACCCACAGACACCACGCCGCCGCGCCGTTTCTGTTTCTGCAGTGACACCCCAAACACCCAGCCATGCATGTCGGCGGTCGAAACATTTGTCCTCGAACTCTCAGCGTGGGAATACTGTTCTCCCTCCCAGCCCTCCCAGCCCAACCCCAATTGCTCGCAGGAAACTCAGCTTCCACACCCCGAACCCTGACGTCCCAAAAAATCCTTATCTCAGAGCTCCACTCCCGCTATTACGGCTCCCTACTCCCCCCTCAGGACCTACATCCTCTCAATCAACCCATGAGAAACAGATCTCCCTTATTCCTGCCATGAATCTGGTATCAGGAATATCACAGGGACAAGGGCGCAAGAAACGAACGAAGCGGGATCTGGCAGAACTCCAGTGGCAGATAACCATTCACAAGAGCCTCGCATGGAGAACTACGCGTGATCAGTTGAACACAGAGAGACAGAATGAATGCGAACATTGCACTAGCGCCAAAGAAGATCCTTCTCTTGGAGGCATGGATTTTGCACAGGGTGGATTGAAGATTAGCTTCGAGCGTCCTGTGTATACGTGCGCTCGGGGTGATGTGCCCCAAGGAGGAAACGGAACCCCCCACTGGACAGACTCTCTAGACCGAGAACTGGTCAAGAGGCTTTGGGTGAAACTAATCGCTCAGGGATGCAGGACAATACCACCCACAAGTATCTCCAATCCCCCACAGATGTCCACGCCATTCCCTACTATTGAAAACTCTCGGTCCGGAATACCGTTCCCTTCTGGACAACCTGAACAGCCACTTGCGCCTGCGATCCAGCTTTCGACTACTTTGCCTGCTACGTCTGTCCCTCAAAGGGGAATTCGACAAAGGGTCTCAGCTATGGCCTCTTCTTCTAAAACCCGCCCATCCGTGCCTCCCCTCAATATACATGTTTCATCTCCAAAAACATGTACTCCGATCACCGTTTCGATTCCTCCGTCTCCATCCTTTACTGCAGACTCTACGTATCTCGACTGTCAGTTGCCCCGAATTTCATCACCTCTGCCCAGAGGGATACTTTCCCCTTCGCAGCTAACAGCGCAGGCCATCCTGCGTCATGGGGAAGCTCGTTTGAAACCTATGAGGAGAAGCCGTCCACCAGGGTTAATGTTAAGGGAGAGCTCACTTCGCCATGAAGTCCCTGCAAAGCAGGCCGACTAGGCCACCACTCCACACTATTTACAACGGGGTTACCGTTTTCTCCTCCTTTATTGCTAGAACTGTATCCAAATCCTTTCTCAGGACCCAATCTTGCATGCCGTTCAAACATCTGTATCTTCTTGTGGACTTTTTTTTTTTCGACAACTTGCGATTGATCGTGTTTCTCTCATTAATGTCTCCTGAGACAGGCGATTACCAGTCCTTGTAATTAGAGCAACACTAAATATAATCATGTCGTATTCTCCGCCGGCTTTCGCAGCCCTTTCATCCTTTTGCTTGCTCTGTTCAGCACACCCAAATCCTGTTTCGGCACATGTAATCGCCCACGCAAATCACCCATCTCATCAACCTCCTGGTTTCTTTTCCGCTTCCCAAGACCCTGCTCAACGTCCTTTTTCTTTAGCTTGGGCCGCTTCATCGCGAGCTGGAGAAGCGCAGGAGGGGGGTCCGTTTTTCGCCTCAAAACGAGGTCTAGTGAAGGCCCATGCGGTGCGAGCACGACATACGGCGTACGTACGCCCGATTTTTGGAAGGAGATTTTGTAGGTCCGAAGATGCACTTTTGGTAACGTCTCTGTGGTGGTGGAGGATGTGGATGGAACTGTGCCCGTTGGGGAGGGAGAGACGGTGACGCTGATGACATGCTCGATGCCTTTGAGATGGATTCCATCCCCGACTTCTCCAGCGTTGAACAGGTCGAGAAGGAGGGATTTGAGTTGGGAATATCGTGGGTGTGCATCGAAAAGCTCTGACACGAAATGCATCAGTGGTGTATTACCGGGCGTTGCTTTTTCACCCTGACTCGTGCACATCATAAGCGTAACATTGAAACTTTCGCGAGCAGACGCACCGGAATATCGCCGATAGGGACATAACCTTCGATACCCAGCTCGCACATGTCAAGCACCTTGTTGTCGAACATCCGGGCAAGAATAAGATTATTCGGTCGCTTCTTGCTGTTCTGTCCCACGACGAAGAACGCCGCGTCATTTTTTTGCGACCAAAACTCCAAGGATGAGGCATCCGTGAATGGATGTATCTCATTCTTCTTCGCAAACGAGACGGCATGCGGTCGCTTCAGGGCCATCTGACATGCCAGTTAAATTGGTTCAGCTTAGAGGTGAGACGAGAGATTCACAAGATCTTTCATGGCATTGTTCACTGTCTCGCCTGGATGTGTCCCCCGTACGAAAATTGCTGTTCTTGGATCCTCTACCTCCTTGGGTTCTCGGGCCTCAAGGGCTCGTTTAGAACGGGCATTCCGTGGTTTTCTAAGAAGCACAGAGTCAAACAATTTCCTTTCAACGGTATGAACAACTTACATTGTGCGTAACATTTTCAAAATGCATGACCTAATACATTAGGTCATATCACGTGATTACCACACTAAAACCAAGAATCGCGTTTTTCGGATGAAGAATAATTGAGCAACCTGCTGTGGGACGAACAGAGAATTTATCATGAGCGACATGAGGATATTATCCTTCCCTTTTCAAACTTTAACAACTCTTGGTTTGAAATAATTCAACTTGTGCTTGCTTATTTTCATCCATGGAAACAAAAAAAATCGACATGACCACACCGTTGTTGTAGTTAGGCAACACCCAGTCGTCTCCATTCGCGCTCGGGTGTTGGGCAGTCTTGGGACAAGTACTCTCTTATATCTGGTCTCTATTCGAACTCTTAATGTACTCTTAAATTCAGGCACAGGTTCGAGATGAAATAAAGCTGCCTTTTGTGCAATTTGTGTAGTGAGAATACAGCAATTTGCATTCTCCAACGTGGGCTCTACCGAGCAGCTAGTCTTTCTTGTCGTTGATGTATGAATTTCTACCCTGATTTCTCATACGTGACCTTCCTGTATCATCAGGATACGTGTCAGTTAGGTCACCAGCGTCCTGTGTGGCTGAGCCATTGGAAAACACCGCCCAGAATGATATGATCTTCTCATCACGAGCTATGCTCGAGATTATAATGTTCGTCTCCCGTATCAATCAATCTTGGAATTGTGATTGAAGAAACTTGATTAAGAGTTAGGAGTACTCACGCTTAGGATATCCTGTCCCAGACGCTCTTACAGAACACAAGCGAAATAAATAATTGCTATAATACGATTCTCAATAAGTACGTTATCACTCGATCGGTTAAAAAAAAAAAAAAAAAATGAAGACACGAATCCAGTTGTTGCACATAATTTTCTGACCCAAAGCCGTCTACATAGCTTCCATCCCACTTATAAACCCGTACAATGGCTCAATATTGGCATGCGGTGTATTAACTTGCCACAGTAAACTACAGGAAACACATGTAAATTCGTAATGCGAAGGCACTCATAATATTCCTCGACGTGACGGGTACATAACTAGCCAGAGAGTATTCAACCATGGCTGTGTCAGCTAGAAAGGGATGGCTGGACAAGGATTTGATTGCTGGCCAATCCATTATGGAAAACTTTCGAATTGAAGATGGATCCTATCGACTTGGTTGAGATATCGATTCCGACATTGACAGGCAACGCCAGTACCCACCTGCCTCGTATCAAACAGGAGCCGAGTTCTCTACGTCTCCTGATCCACTTGCCCTAGGATACTCCTCCAGCTCTAGAGCTGCATCTGTTGATATTTCTGGGTCATCTGGACTCATCGTCTCCTCTGACGTCTCAGCGCTTAGAGACTGGCTCCAGACGGAGTCCCCGAACTCCTCCACTACAGCCTTATGAACCTTCTCGGTGACCGCTCGGAAAGTGGTGACCGGAAGAGAAGATGAAGATAAAGTTCCGTTAGGGTGAGAGTTTCGTTCTGAGAGTATCAGGTGGAATCGGCAGATTATAATTACTGAGAGACTGTATGTGTAATGTTAGCATTGACATTTCTTGTGCAGCTTAGTAAAAGTAGCAACCAGTTTTGAAGAGGGTTTAAAATTACAGCAACGCCTGGCTAAAATACCATGATTGAGATGAAAGCATATTAGAAATGTGTAAATCGACATATGACTCACCCTCAACACCTAGAGTGTATGGTGTGGACTCGATAAACATAATATAATTCAAAGCTGATAATACCTTGTCTGTGACAGTGGCAGCGAGAGTGACTGTAAGCACAAATCTGTTTGGTGATGAGATGTTTGAAAAACGACAAGTGTAGTGAACTAAATACCCATATCTGACAAAGCCTTGGTGGGTTTCAATGAGAAGTCACAATTATCCCACTGAGAAACTCTCGCCTTGATTAATCAATAACCCAGTAATAGACTCCATATGCCAAATGTTAACCCCCTGTTGAAGCCCCTGGGCTGTAATGACGTTTTGAATAGTCGCTATAACAACTCCAGTATCAAAAAGTACTACTGTAATTCCGTTGATTGTGTTCACTTGCTTCATGTATCAGTTACATTCTGGAAAAATATTTAACTCCTTACACCTGGAGAAATGATCAGTGTAAGTCAGGTATACTCTGTGACAACAATTACAAATTTAAGAAGTTCAACTGTGAACTATTGATACTGCAGTTGTTAATAACAGCTGAATACTATCACTTGCTATGAGTACATCTTAGATTG
>QFEC01034972.1:0-10667 GCA_003316585.1 Gomphus bonarii | reverse complement strand
GCCTGCTCTGCCCTAGTGAAGGCTGCAGATGGCATGGCATAATTCTGTGGCTTGCATCGCTAGGCTACTTATACATATAAGATTGGAGATAAGGTCTAGCTCAATGCACAAAATATCACAACAACTCATTCAATGAAGAAACTAGAACACAAACAGTTGGGTGCCTATACAGTGAACAAGGTCATTTCATGGAATGCTTATAGCCTACAACTCCCACCATCCTTTGATCACACCAAGTCATCTGTTGCAAAGTTAACCCCTTGTAATAAAATCTCCTTGATACATATCCCTAAGGGCATAGCTAGTAGTATTTATAAATTCAACTATTCAGCCAAGTGATCAGGATTTTCTCCCTTATGTGGTTGCTGAATATATGAACATGGCTTTCCGGGAAGCTTCTGTTACTTGTCGGTCTTAGCCTAGTCATTATGTCATGATCATATAACCTCAACAATGATCTGGGGAGTGTGATCAAGTGATGATATTTACATGACGCGCCTCGGCGGGCTTCAGTCCCTTGTCTATTATGATCGATGGTAAAACTCGACACACACTATCAGATCTTGTTTGTCCATCGGTCTGTGACGCCCATGAAAAGCGATTGTGCTAACAGGATCTTCCCCGGCAAGGCCTGATAGTGCAATTGACAGCAACAAGGTCATTCACTCTCTGGGTTTGGGCTTAAAATTATATTAATGGACAGAGCTGAATATAATGACTAACCTGAAATCAGAGCAACGATCATCCTATTTTCAGAGACGGTTGATTAGCCCCAGTTACATCTCCAGAAGTACGTGTCACGTACCGATAAAGATAATAAAAGAAGGAAAGAAGATAAAATCCAAGTTTTATAAAACTCTCCTTCTTGTGGCCCGATAATGTCCGGAAAATCTCCGTCGCGTCGTACATGTGGTTCTTGTTTATTATTCTGTAAACGTAGGTCAGTAATAGGGGATACATATGCAATATAATCACATCTTGGACACATACTTATTGACATTGAATGCCATTAGGGGAGCGTTTAGCAGAAATGCTAACCATTGCCCCGAAAGTAGGAAGAGAACTGTGAGTATAGCATGTGCGATGTTTTCGGGTAAGACAAACTATACCAGCAGGATAAGTCAGCTCCGAAGATAATTTTACTCAAGTAGAAGGATGCTAACTTGGTTAAGTTTGTTACATAGGTCAATTGGATTGATGTAATCGCATTCAAGGTCGGAGAACATGATGATCTAAGTGTTTGAGAGTATTAGCCACGGGCACTAGTACATATAGTCTATGATTACGTACAAAAAACACCATTGTGAACAACAACCCTGCTGCTGTGAGCACGGCAAAAAGAAATAGCCATCCTGATCAACAAGAGTCGCTCCTAGAGTTAACATCAACGAAAATACAACAAGTAGTTGCCTTCACCTTCCATCTTAAAAGCAGTTCAATATACTGTTGAGAGAGGGTCACGAGGACAGTGGATGCAACACAGCGTTTAGGCTGAACGAACACACGAAAAGTATATGCCGAGTTATATGTAAGATTACATAATAACTCATAGCACAATTGTCACGTGCCACAAAATCTGAGCTGCCTCGCGTTTATGTTGACAAGGGCCGCGTCTGCCATTCGGAGATATAGCACGAGAATATCGTGAGTTACACTAGAAATTTTTTCATTGTTTTTAATCATTGATGGAAGCCAGGTCGCCTCCCAGATCTATCTTGTTCGTCAGGAAGAGACGGGATACCAAGGTTTCTGAAGCACTGGTGTCTGTGATAAAGTGCATTTTTCTATTTCGTTACCTCTATAGGGTTAATCTACTACTGAGATTGCTACAATAAGGCATGTTCAGAAGACCTACCCCACTACACGCCTGTTCAATGATTCGGATGAGTGTTCCTCGCCATCCGAGTCTAAATTTGCGCAATTTGAAGTCCAAAATGAGAGTGACGGTGTCGAGCAGTGGTCATCGCACCTGAATGTCCCTGTCGACCTTGTGGTGACGCTAGGTGGGGACGGGACGATTCTTCGAGCGTCAAGTCTGTTCAGGACCGGACCGGTACCACCAGTGTTGAGTTTTTCCATGGGGACACTGGGGTTTCTTCTCCCGTACCGTATGCATTCGTTCTTCAGTTTTTGATTTAAATACATGATTTGTTTTATTCTGGTTTCTAGATATACATGATTTCCGTGAGGCTATTCAAGACATTTATGAAGGCCGAGCAACAGTACTAGATCGTATGCGGTTGTCGTGTACCTTCCATGATAAGAAGGGTGTGGAATTGGGGAGTTGTGGGTCTGTTGGTCAGTGAGTAGCTTGAAGCAGCCCTGGTACCGTTTAACTGATTTTGAATGCAGGTTGGCAGGTTATGAATGAACTTACGCTCCATAGGGGCCGTAGTCCAAACTTAAACATCGTAGACGTGTACGTGGATGGTGTTCACCTGACCGAGGCGTTCGTAGGTCTACCCGTCACATCAAAGATTCTCATTGACATGATTGACTCAAGTCTGATGGATTGATTGTTTCGACGCCAACGGGGTCTACGGCATACTCATTGTCTTCCGGAGGACCCATTGTACATCCATCTGTGAAGGCGCTACTACTCACACCCATATGTCCTAGAAGCCTCTCCTTTAGGCCACTCCTATTTCCAGGTACAAGCCAACTGATGTTGCAAGTGCGTCATAGTCCACCATGGTATCACGCTATACTTCCTCTCACCTGGTGTGATTAGATAAATTCAAAGTCTCGTGCACCCGCAGAGGTCTCGATGGATGGCCAAGAGCCGTTTTCGCGCATCAAATCCCTCTTACCCGGCGATTCGGTGAGAGTACATATGTCACCATATCCCATACCCTGCATCAGACGGTCACCACCCCCACCAGTGGACGACGGAAACGGAAATGGGACGTCAGACAACCGGTCTGATGACTGGGTGCGGGATATCAACACGCTTCTGCAGTTCAATGCCACTTTCCGGAACAAGGGAACACTGCGACAGTTGCGGTGATGGCTACGTGCAGTATAAGCTAGTTTGAGAAGCTGTTTTAGTGTGAGGAAGCATAGCGTGTGTTTGTGTTGAGTAGCCGAACGTGCGATACGTCAACGTTATACAGAAGGATCCGAAAAGGTGATTGCAGGGTTACATACAACTTGGACAGAGACGTCTATTATGCAGCTATAATCTATTGAGTAATTGAAAGTACAAAAGCATAGGTAAGTCTATTCTATATGACACAACGAAGCAGGTGTCCTTGGTATAACCTTAAATCATTGATAACTAAGTCGGAGTCACTAACAAGCTGGACAATGGAGCAAATTGTGGAAACTGTAGGGGAGAAGTGTAGCATAAATAGCTAGAAAGCGCCTAAATTCGATGCATGAATCATTTAATAGCCTTGTAGCGTGAGACAGATAACGCAAATGCATGCATGATCAAGAATACCAGAGCCACATTCTGTGACGCGTGACAGCCTACCCCACTCTCCATAACCAATGGGCGTCAGGGGGCTCACCACATTTCTCAAAGAGCATAGGCACAAGCTTTCGCATACTCTTGAGCTCAAAACCATCGACATTCCCACCACCGACATTCCAAATGCAGCGGCAGAAAAACATCGTCAGGATCACAGTCATGAGATTGACGTCGTAGTGGATGGATGGTCGTGAGCAAGCTCGTTCTTAGTGAATATCCCTGCTCATCACTGTAAAGACTACTGTATACGTTGTTTAATACCTGTGGAGAGCCATGGGTGTACGGGGGAGAGTACGCTGCGTTAGTGAAATATGTAGATAGCATGGTCGTCGCCTGGCTACGGGTAGGTATCAGGCCTACATTTGTTTTCGATGGTACGTCTGCCCCATTTCTTTTTTAACTTTACAAGCATCACGGCTTGATAGGTCCTACTCCACTTCTGAAATATCCGACGGCGATATCCCGTTTACAGGAGAACTGCGTGAACAAGGCTAACCTTTTCTTCCGCACATCAAAGGCAGCCCGCTCTACTTCCAGATCGCTCTCAGAAACGCGGATCGCACCTCCCCTGGGTTACGTTGTCGTCGTCTCTAAGCTTCTATCCATGGATTCAGTCCACGTGCGCTTTGCAGAAGGCGAGGCTGACTCGTATATCGTTGCGCTTGCCGGGAAGCTCGGCGCATATGTCATGGGAACTGACTCAGACTTTATGGTATTGAATTGTGAGGGTTACAAGGTAGTTTTGACACTTCTAGAGTTGTCAGGTCGTTCATGAGGTCTTCGTAGGGGTATATTCCCCTCGACGAGATGGTGTGGTGTCTATCGCTCGAAGACACGGGCGTAGACTCCTCAAACTCCTCGTTTCTCGCTGATGGAGATTCCTTTGATTTCCAAGTTGTGACACGCAAGAAGCAGAAGCTCAAAGTCAAAGCATCAAGCATGGAATCGGGCTCAGGTCCCTTCCCTCCATCTTCTCATGTACAGTCGGATTTATCCTTGGTTCTTGCGGTTTATGAACCTGCTGCTTTGGCAGAATATGTCTCTCTTCCCCCCACTCTGTTGCCATTGTTTGGTGCACTCATTGGCAATGATTACGCATCGTTCAACCTTTTCCGGTCTAATCAAGCTCCTGTAGATCGTGTACAGCATGTTGCTGAGACTTTGTCATCTGTCCTTCAAGATGCTCGGTCTGGAAATGCAAAAAAAGTGCGCAAGATAGACCGTGGTGGACAAGGGAGCATGATTGACGTAATTGGTTGTTACATTCATCTCTCACAAATCGTTTCTTGCAACTGACTGTAAATAACGCTAATAGGGACGACAGTGGAACGATTACTTACATGGAATACCTCTCGATTTTATCCCAACGATCAGGTAGACAAGATCACAGAGAAGGTTGTTCAAAGTACATTGGAATATGCCATGGAGAGTCCCGAATTACTCCTTCAGCATGAATATAGCAGTCACAACATGGACTCTCCAAGTCAAGATGCATCCACTACTCCAGGGCAAGTTCACGAGCTCTACTTACAAAATTACCACCTTGGCATCTTCCACCCCAGACTCATGGAGGTATTTGCCCGTGGTGTATGCTTCCCAAGACTTTTCTTAGAGGACCCGGATCGAGAATGTTGCGTTCGGAGCATTGGGCGGCCTGTCCGCGAAGCGATCTGGAAACTTTTTATGAGTGTTGGTGGAATACCTGACCGAACAGAGCCAGATAGTATTCAGGAAGAAAATGGTGTATGTTCCCCTTTTTTGGAGACCGAACGATGTGCACTAATTCAAGCGAATGTATAAAGATTACAGAAGATGAAGATGAAGATGAGCTCGTTGATGTCACGGAAAACCAGTCTGATGATTTGGTCTTTCAAGTCGATGAAGACGAGGAGGACCCTCTCGCTGCCTTGCGAGGCAAATTACAGCGCCTCAGTTTCTCAGGATCCAGTCCGGATGCCCCTGTCGACCTGCCCCAGTCCAATACCGTATTACACAATCCTACACCATCGGGAGTACTTCTGCCACCTCGTCGACCAAAAGTAGTCACTGAGTATGTCAGGCGTGGCGCACGAGTCACAGGTGAAGAATGTGAAGTTATTTATCTTGACAATCTACCTTGGTCCATTGCGGAAAACCCCACACCCGTACAGTTAAGACCTATTCCGGATCGACTAAACGTTTTTCTTACGATCCTAGGCAGCGACACGTCTAGCGTTCGAAGTATTGCAGCTGAAGAATGGTATAATTCTGACAAATTGAGGGGTGGAAGGCTTCTCTTAGTTGTCACCCTAAGATGGGTGCTTCAAATCCTACATGTTCGTGCAGAATCGAAGGATGGGAACCAAAGGCGAGAACGAGAAAGGGAGAAGTGGACTCGTTCAGAAGCAGAGGCATTCTTGTCTTGCGTGTCCGAAGACGAAGACGAGGGAGAGTTACCAAGCGTTGAAGATCGCATGATACAGTTGACTGCACAAATACTCTCGGCTTTAGAGGCCATACAATGGCTTGCGGAAGCATTACTCCTCGTGGATCTTCCGGGCTCTCGGAGGTCCAATGGTCGTCTGCCTGTGGTGCTTGGACAAGCACAACAAGGTTTCAGCGGAAGAAAATTCCACGTAGCCTTGATACAGAAGAAGAAAGGCTCGAGTAAATTATTTCAAGAATTATGGGATGCATCTACGGAAGGGCTGGCAAACACATTTGGAGATGAAAGGGGAAAAGAGGGAAAGAAAGAGAGAAAAGGGCGGCGTGAGGAGAATCAAAGGTTCAAGAAGGCTACGAGGGTACCGGGGGGGATGTTTAGGGCATTGATGGAATTAGATGAAGAATGATGACAACCGTAGCTTATACGTGCGAATTGGAGCATAACAAATAAACTAGATAATTGGTTACCACCATTGATATGGGGCCTGAAGATAAAGGGCATCAGTTACATTTTCATATGATTTGTTGAGAGTTGTGAATGGGGTCAGTGTTGTCAAATTCTGAAGCTTTTCCGTATTCGCAGTAGCAAATACAGATACTTCCTGAAGAAATTCGAAAAAAGGCCATCATAAAGGAACGAATCAAGGACAAAAATAAAAAGTGAAACTTACCGTCCCGAAACAAGGATTGAATGCAAATCCGCCAATGGGGAAGGACAAAAAATTGAGAAGACCCGCCGACGCAAGAGTAAGCCCCATTGAGTTACGGTGAAAGGTCACCGTGATCGCATAACTATCACTATGAGCAACAATGATGCCGCTGAGCTCTCCGATTCCTCAAAACTTCAAAGCTCATATCTTCGCTTAGAAGGTGGATGGTAGAATCGAGAAACACGAGCGTCGACAGAGTGGCATTAGAGGAACTGAACACATCGCGTGTAGTAGTAACAAACGACAGCGAATTAGCCATAGTTCTATGCCATTCGTCGTTCTCAACCACCGGCTTAAGGGTGGCAGCTTTCCCTGGAACGAGCGAAGAAGAGACTCTGTCTGTCTCCGGGGACTTTCCCCACAGCATTAATTGGGTAGAGCAATAAATGTCTCCCTTTGGGTGTGCTGCGAAGCGATTCCTTTGTTCAGCGGGTCATGGTAAAAAAGACGTTAAAATTTTGGTTCCGCTTACCTTATATAGCGGCTCCTGGGCGCCTCCTCGACCAACATCTGTAATACCGCCACAGCTCATCGGAAAGTTAGATGTCTAGTCAAGAGCCTGGCCCTAGCGGAAGCCACTCAAAGTCGGAATCATCTGCACCACATTCAAATTCAACCCCAGCCTCGTCTTTTACACTCCCAAAGGTCGTAATATTCAGACCATTCCCTGCTTGGAATTCACCACAGGTGGACGAGCGTTGCTTCATCTATTGCTCTCAGACATCCTACAATCGGGCGAGAGGTAACGATCCCTGGTGTCGCACCATATGCTTTCGCAAGGTGTTCGGCCATGAAGTACATGACGGCACTTATGATGCCTCGAGAGACGTGAACGGGGAAATGAAACCACAAGTACCTTTACCCCTTCCCCACGAAGGCCAACCACGAGATGCTTTCGATGATGGTGAGGTAGGGGACACCGACAAGACCCAGTATTGGAAAGAAGGAAGATACATTTGGGTTTCCAAGAGCCGTTGGGCTGCGCAAGAAAAATTGGATTCAATGATGGCCGATCTGCCTAAACAGACCGAGTGGATGAGATTTAAGGAGGCTATGGATCGACAAAGATATGAGGAAGAGTTGGATCGTATACGACGACAAGTTAGGCAAAGTAACATGGGTCAGACTAGTGCAGATGAGGAAGGGGAGGAACGAAGTGAACAGCAACATGCAGACAACTCTCAGGGAAGCGAAGAACCGGAGCCACCACCTTCAGCACCACCAAGTCTTCGCTTTGCACCGAGCAGCGCTATGTATAATTGTTCACCTTTCTCGCCTACCAATACTCACTTTTGACGAACTTAGTCGAGATTCATATCTTGTTCGTGTCACACCATTACCGTCCCTACTGCAGGATGCATTACATCACAAACTCACGTTTGTGCTTACCCCGGCATATAAATTACTCACGGTTTTCCGGAGAAGTTTCACAGATGGAACTCAAACTAGGTTAGTATTGACATATCCATTGCCTGATTTGATCTTAAGACCTATCGTGTCGTGCACAGATTTTTACAGAAGGCATATGAGCAAGCTAGCAATGGATCTACCTTGACATTGATGCGGAACGTTTGGTCGAGACATGAGACCTGGATAAAGGAACTAGAGCAGCGCAAGGAAGGTAATGATGATAGGAAGAAGAAAGGTGGTGGGAATGAAGTTGATGGTGGCGATCGATGATCGTATTATTTAGATCTTGTATCATGGCTGGATTCACTTTTGGAATAGTAGTTATAGGATTTCAGGGGCCGCAACAGAAAACTCAAATCATCACATTTAGAAAAGGAAACTTGCAGAGACCAGCAATGCTGTTGAAATACACAATGCAGTGATTCAAATGGCAATAGCACGAGTTTAATCCATCAGCGGATGTGTGCTTCGACATGACTCCGTGTTCTATTCGTCTTACCGCCTAGTGCAGTTGATAAACCGCCAAAGTGATCATTCGCTCTCTGGATATGGGTTTAAAATGGTATTGATGGATAGATATAAGCACAAGGACTAACCTGATATCAGAGCAACGATCATCCTATTTTCAGAGACGGTTGATTAGCCCCAGTTACATCTCCAGAAGTACGTGTCACGTACCGATAAAGATAATAAAAGAAGGAAAGAAGATAAAATCCAAGTTTTATAAAACTCTCCTTCTTGTGGCCCGATAATGTCCGGAAAATCTCCGTCGCGTCGTACATGTGGTTCTTGTTTATTATTCTGTAAACGTAGGTCAGTAATAGGGGATACATATGCAATATAATCACATCTTGGACACATACTTATTGACATTGAATGCCATTAGGGGAGCGTTTAGCAGAAATGCTAACCATTGCCCCGAAAGTAGGAAGAGAACTGTGAGTATAGCATGTGCGATGTTTTCGGGTAAGACAAACTATACCAGCAGGATAAGTCAGCTCCGAAGATAATTTTACTCAAGTAGAAGGATGCTAACTTGGTTAAGTTTGTTACATAGGTCAATTGGATTGATGTAATCCATTTCGAGGTCGGAAAACATGATGATCTGTATATTTAGTGTGAGGGGCATCAGCCACGGGACTAGTTAAAATTCCTTACAAAAAACACCATCGTGAACAACAACCCTGCTGCCATGAGCACGGCAAATAGAAAAAGCCATCCTGTTCAACAACATTGTGTCTTAAGTTTAACATCAGGGGGAAAAAGGACAAAGGAAAGCATTGCCTTCTCCTCCCATCTTAGATGTCGGTCAAATGTGCCGTCGAACCGGTTACGAGGATGGTGGATGCGGCACAGGTCACGTCCAACCACTGGAGGAAAGCTGGCGTTGTTGCCATTGAAACTCCGATGACGTTCAAGACCCAGCACTTCAAATTAGTTAGGGTTTAGATTATTTAGAAGCCCAACTTCACGTACTACATTATTAGGGGAAAGTCAGTGGACGAAGTGATGCAAACCAAGATATCTGGACGGTGGCTAGCCGAAGATGGGAAATGTTCTCAGTGATGTGGCAAGCTTGTTCAGAGGGCCCAATGAAAACTCAGCATCTGAATTTTACTCTAGAGTAGTAGCCAACCATGTCATCCTTCATGAGCACAAGTGTGCCTCTTTGCAGTGCATCACCCCTCTGCTCAATCATCTTGGCAGATTCAAATCTATATGGTATACTGTAGTATCTGGGTCACTTTTTATGTAACACCATGGATCCCTGGAAAAATATATGACAGATCAAAATTGGAGGACTACCTCAGGCCCCAGGACTGTAACTGTGTTCTGCTGAATCCACAGGGCTGACCGCAGCGTGTCAGACCCGAAGCCAATTCACTTTTACCGCCGCCAGCACAGTGATAGCAGGAGACGTGCCACGCCTGTCAGTGTGTTTCCCGCACCATCGAGAGATTGTGTGAGAGCAAGAGAGACGTGATGAATGAGAAGCAGACCTCACATCTGTTTTCTGTCACCTCTGAGCATATTTCTGTTGCCTTGAAGAAAAGTGATCAAGTGTAGGTACATCAGACCAATTCAAGGGTTTTTTTTTGTCCAAAAAGTCCAGTAACAGGATGGTCATGTTGATATTGAAAGACTTTGAGGTAGTGTTGGGAATAGTAATGGTACTAGGGTAATTACTGTACTATATCCAAGTTCTAATAGATAAGCACCCACATGGATGCTTGCTATGCTCCACCATCTGTGTATGAGTCTGGCACAGTCCTATGCATATGAGTCTGTGTTTGAGTTTGTCAATGCATCCTTTATTACTTTAACAGGTAGGGGTTATCACAGTCAGGGACATAGATGTGTTTCTTGTAGTGGAGAAGACTGTCAGAATTGATTATCCAGTTGTCACAGTGAAGTAGGCAGAAACTGGGTCAGAGTTGGAGTTGGAGTTGGAGTGGTACAGTAGCTCAAAAAACTGTCCCAATGTTTTAACACTTTTGGCCATATGTTTAATACCATTGGGAATAAATTATATAATATCCTGAAACTACAAACTGAGGCATATATTATGTAATTTTATTAATATTTGATAACAAGGGTCAATATTTTAAAATGGTCATTCATTGGGACAATTTTTAACCCACTACTTCCTA
>QFEC01034872.1:192-10715 GCA_003316585.1 Gomphus bonarii | reverse complement strand
TCAAATAGGACAGCACATAGGTGACTTTTGCACTGTCAGATGAAAAGGTATCAGGGTGGTCACAAATTTAGATTACATTGAACCAAAAATTGCTGGAGTTTATGACTGTTGGAGCCATTGAAGGTATCTGGTTCTCAGACCTTGGTCTGGGGTGACAACTTCTTTGGTGATGACAAATTGTGAGCCAATATGGTGATGGCCTCAGTGAGATTGAGGACATCGTTTGAGTTTGATGATGATGCTCTTGGAGGGTTCAGGGCCAGGAAGGGATTGGATGGAGATTGAGGTGGGTTGTGATCAGAGGGTGTGTTGGGGTGATCAGGCATGTCCAGATTGGGTGCTTGTGTGGGGTTTTCAGGGATAAGTAGGGTTAGGGGTAAGTGAGTACTTGGGAGCATAGCTGGGACGTAGGGTATGTGGCATATGGATGCTTCTGAAACAGTTCCAAGGGTACTAGCATATAGATTGCTTCAAGTGCTATGTTTCATAGATGACAAAGAGTGAGAGTTTTAATATACTATTAAGTCTGTAGTCAAAGACATCTTGTCTGGAGGTTTTCTAGAGTGGTCAAGCTGTCGAAGTCAAACTGGGGTACGGAGTCAAAAGGACTAGGCTTCAACTTATGTGTTGTGCCCTCTTATGTCATCTTGTCCTTGTATTTATGGAGTTGTCAGAGTGGTCAAAAAACTGCCCCAATGAGTGATTATTTTGTTTGATTTATTGAGCAATGAGTTTTGATTGGACTCACATGATTTCTTAAGTTGGTAGATAGCCAACATGTTCTAGTATATCATGTGAAATTTTCAGAACTTTTGCTGATGTAATTCCTTCACAAAATATCAATCTTTCTAAAATGCACAAATATTGGGGCAGTTTTTTGACCCAGTGTAGGCTGAATAAACAAAGGGACTGAGCAGGGTTACTCAAATAGGTGAAAGGATTACTCAATCATGATGACTAAGCAAGTGGGGATCTTGTGAAGCAAGATCCTAACAACTTCCCTATTGCAATATCCAGCCAAGGCTCTTTGAGACCTGATTCAATTCAGAGAAGTTACCAGTTACTATCAGAGGTTGCTCACATGTATTTTAGCACAGAGATGACTTGCTTGTCTTTCTATTGAATTTACAAGTCTGTCAGAATATCAGGCCAACCAGCCAAAGGGCCAGTTTTTGTTATCATGTGGTCACGAAGACTCCATCTGATACTTGCCCGTGTTCATATTGACGTTTCATCAGTACCATGTATTATCAGATTTTCTGGAGATGTACGCATTGATGTGCGTTGTATTGGTGTTAGTAATCAATCGCCATCTTTCTCGACTTCCAGGGTCATTTTGGTCTGTACGGTCCCAGCGTTTAGGACGAAGCCTCCGCACCGGTCACTATAGCTATTTCCACTCGAGATTCCCTGACTTAAGAATGCACGAATGCCTCCTGAAAAAAAATTTTTTGAAGCCCTCATTCTCCTTAACTCTGTCTTGCATAAGGGCACCAAGGAAAAGATGGACATGATACTTGTACACCTGACTGGTCCAATGACACGAGTGATAAGATGCAGGAGGATCATTCAGGAAATAATACTGATGACAAAGTCCACAACAAAGGGGAGGCCTAGGCAATCAGGCTTGCTCACATGGGTAACAGAAAATTGTGGAGGTTCTTATTTTTATTTTTATCTCAGCATTATAAATTTTTAGATGCTAAGTTGAGAGGGAAGTGAGGGTTGAAGATCTACAATAACAACAAGGCCTGATAGATATCCAAAGCATGCTTTGGAGGTAGAGAATGCGTGAGTCAAGAAGCCGCGAAACTCTGGCGGAAAAGAGCAGGGCTCAAGGGGAGGTTCGGTGAGCATCCAGTCCTTATCCCAAGATAGAGACACCAGATGCTCCCCCGAAGCCACCAGTTGAAATGTGCCTGGGAAGATATGCGTGACTCGGCTTCCGTCCGGCAATGCGATAGAAGCGAATTGTGAAAATGAAGTCGATTCACCCGTGATGATGTTCCAGATACAGACTGTGCCGACGAACGAGCCAGATACAACTCGTGATCCATCAGACGAGATGGCAACAGAAGTCACCCAATTGGAATGTTCTGCAAATATATGCTCTACTATCCCCGTAGCAGCATTCCATATCCGGACCGATTTGTCTTCTGAGCCAGACACAATATGTGCACCATCAGCAGATACACACCTCACGGTACCTGAATGCCCCTCGAGTACGTGCTCGATCTTCCCTGTCGTGGAATTCCATATCCGGACGGACTTGTCGGTCGAACCAGAGACCACACGTGTCCCATCACGTGAAAACGCAACACACCACACCGAATCTAAATGACCCTTCATTGCCCGCTTTGACTTTCCTGTAACCGCATTCCATATCCGTACTGACTTGTCACCCGAGCCAGATGCGATTTGTTTCCCATCAGGCGAGAAGGACACGCTGTACACCACATCCGAATGTCCCTCCAACACACGCACTATCTCCCCCGTGTAGGCATTCCATATCCGAACCGTGCGATCTGCTGATACAGACACCACCAATGTCCCATTAGGCGAGAAGGCCACTAAATTTACCGAGGCCGAATGACCTCTCAGCTCACTCTCTCTCTTCTCTCGAATAACACGCCAAACACGAGCCAAGCTTGATATCATGCGTCTCCTGTCACGTGACAGTGCACTTGATTCAGTCTCCGGTTCTCTAGTAGTCAGATCCCAAATCCGGACTGAGCTGTCCCAAGCGCCAGAGACGATGCGTGTCCCATCAGGCGAGAATCCAACAGATGACACGACACCCGCATGTCCCTTCAGCACATGCTCTATATCTCCTGTCCTCGCATTCCAGATCCGGATGGAGGAGTCGCCAAAGCCAGCCACAATTCGTGTCCCTTCAGGCGAGAAGGAAACAGACCTGACCTCAGTCGAATGACTTAGTCTACGCTCTACCTCCCCGCTAGCATTCCAGATACGAACTGTGCCGTCAAATGAGCCTGAAACGGCATGTGACCCGTCAGGTGAGAAGGCGACCGACATCACTGAATCTGAATGCCCCTGCAGTACGTGCTCTATTTCTCCCCTCGTTGGATCCCAGATGCGCACTGTCATATCTTCCGACCCAGACAGGACACGTGTACCATCAGGTGAGAAAGCAACAGACCACACCCAATCTGAATGCCCCTCCAGCTCCAGCTCTGACTCTCCACCACTCACACTCCTGATTTGGATGGACTTCCACGAGCTAGACATGATACGGGTCCCATCAGGCGAGAAAGCCACAGACAGAACGGCATCAGAATGACCCTCATATATGCTCATCGTCTCTCCCGTAGTTGCGTCCCAGATACGTACCGAATTATCATATGAACCAGAGACGACATGTGTCCCATCAGGGGAGAAAGTAACGCACCGCACCGTATCCAAATGCCCTTCCAGCATCCGCTCCATCTCGCCAGTAGCCGTATTCCAAATACGAACCGACCTATCCTCCGACCCAGACACAACTCGACGGCCATCGCTAGAGTACTGGACAGAATACACACTTCCACGGTGTCGCATCACATGCTCAGATGTCAGCTCCCATCCATCTGCAAGGCCCACTACCACTTTGGCTCCAGGTGCACTACAGAAGGATGTTACATATTTCTCCCGTAGCAATGACCGTTTAGGAATCCAGGTAAAGGCAGAGTGATATGTGTTCAGACAGTGATGGCTAATTGCTTCAAATCCCATCTGGAGGCAATGACGAGCATCATCAAACAGCACTGAGTACTTATTATGTGTCATTGGATGTTTCTGTCAAAGTGGTGAGCTGGTACTCTCCTCCACACAGTACACTCACCAATGTGGCTTCTTTAGCATTGCGGAGAGACTTGATACCTGATTCCAGCTCACCAATTGCACTGAGGCACTCAAACCAATGCAACAGATGCTTGTTGGCAAATTCTGAAACACAGTTGAGTATTGTTGATGGCTCTCCAGGAGACATTTCTAGAAGATGAAACGCCCAATGCACACATGAGTATTGGAGTGCCATTGAAATCATGACTGGATCTTTAATTTCATGGGGGAGTGTTCCAATTCCATCCTCAGGCAAATTGCAGATGTTACGTCGAAGAGAGTTGTTCAAGAGTTGAAGGCACTTGATGGTGAGCATTTGATGACCTCTTGTGTAGTCTACCCCGTGTGATTCGCAGCGATCTGGATCCAGGATAAACTCGCGGAACGAAGCGTGAAAAATGTTGACGTGATCATGGTCGGTAGACGGAAGATGGATTACTGAATTGAATGGAGATAGATCTTGTCTAGCCTCCTCGTTGTCCAACAAAGAGGCAAGGCCGGCCACAGAGAGCGGATTTTGGAGAAGGACCACAGCAGCAAGTACGTCATGTCTCGCGGACTTCTCTCCTTCGCCGAGAAGATCGTGGAACGCCTCTTTCATTATCAAATTGTAGAACCCGTCAAGGGGCGGGAGAGGAAGCGCCGAGCGTGTCAACTGGGTTAGCCTCTGCTTGGCACTTGCGCCCCTCTGGCTGATATATCGCACGGCGGTTGCGGCAAATATGAATAACCCATCCGACTGTCCAAGAAGACTCTTTATCTCGGGTTCAGTTGGCCAAGGAACGGCAGGCTGAGAATATCCGCGAGATTTTCCGATCTCAGACAGTGATGATATAAGATAAGTCTGAATATCATGCTGTACATCACGTTTGGCCACCTCGTGAAGAGTGAATTCTTTGGGTCGGCGTGTAACACCACTACGGAAAGCAGCCACGATCCAGTCCTCCGGTCGACTTGTGATGAAGAACTTGAGGGGGATGTCCACATTGACACTAAGGATGGTTTTGATCAACGATGTGATTATCCACTGCTCAGAGGTAACACATTCATCGATGCCGTCGATCACGACAATGTGACCACCATCCCTATTGCTCTCAATGGTGCGCTTCATAGGGTTGATGATCAGGGAGTTGAACTGGTCATGCACAGAGTTGAGATTGGCCACATCGGGTTTTCTCGCAAGAACCTCGCATATCGCAGATCGAATATTAGAGTTGGATCGAGCGAGCATGCTGGCGATCGTAGGGATAATGCGGGATGCCTCCCTCAAAGCTGAGCGAGAGCAGAAGAAACTCGCTCCAAGCTTCTCCCGCATGTCCAGACGCTGGCACAGGGTGTGAGAGATGGTGGTTTTGCCTGTTCCTAGGAACCCATTGAGCCAGAAGACAGGTAGAGCGGAAGGATCGTGTGCCCAGGCCTCGATATCCTCCAATATCTGCACACGGGTGTCCTCGATGCAACCGTGGGGTTCGTCGCCTTCGGCACCATAGCGGGTGTCATAAGAGGCACGCTCTGCAGGTTTGAGGATCGCCAAAGGGTCGTGCTCTAAACAGATGTCAAGACGAATTTGAAGGCTGAAAGGGGTCACCTCACGTACTGTTGACAATCGACGTACTATTGACAACCGGTATATTCACGCCTCCATTTGCATCTGCAACGGAACACTTGTGTTCAGCTCTGCGAAACCTGGCTTATAGCTCCCCAACCACGCTTACGAATGTTGACCTGATTCCAGTCAAGGGTTACGCCCCCGGAGGAATACGTGGACTGAGGATTGGTATCAGAGGTTTCCAACATAATACTCCTTGGCACCTGCCTCAGGTGTTGGTAGGAGGAACAATGCGTCGAAACCCGTGTGCGCTGGTCAGGTCCGCAGGTGGAGGCGATGCCGGCGCCAGAATCGCGTTTCCTTATCATTTGGAGATAATTTTCAAATTGTCATTCCTTGGTCATTTCTTGACAGTTTGTCTGAAACTTGAATATGATCCTTCCTGTTTGGTGCTCTCAACAGTAGAAGTCCCAAATAACTTTATTTAAAAATGGATTTGTTGGCTGACCCAACAGTCCCTACCTGTATCAATGAGTTGTGGAGCTCAAACTAGTCGTTCAAAAATTATCACAGACCTTGTGTAGTATTTATTCGCAAGGTTGGGCCTCCTTCGC
This sequence comes from Gomphus bonarii, assembly GCA_003316585.1. Classification (NCBI taxonomy): domain Eukaryota; kingdom Fungi; phylum Basidiomycota; class Agaricomycetes; order Gomphales; family Gomphaceae; genus Gomphus; species Gomphus bonarii. Next base: position 4,712 of record QFEC01034872.1, on the reverse strand, counting down.
TCTGGTAGGCCCCCTCTTGCGCGCCCCGCTCGCAGAAAAGTACACTCTCGTCGCACTATCCACTCGATCTCCCGAATCCGCATCGGAATCCGCCAAAAAATACTCCGAGCTCACGAAGCGCGAAGTGAAACCGTACCACGGGGACACTGGTCATATCGCGAGAGATGAGAATCCTGAGTTTGTAGTGGTGGCGGTCAAAGCGCCCTCTCACCTGCAGGCTGCTTTGCCAGTCATTGAAGCTGGCAAGAATATCTTCATCGAGTGGCCTTGCGGAGGTAGTCTCGGCAGAGCGAAACAGTTGTTGGATGCGACTCAAAGGAACGGTGTGCGATCGATGGTAGGATTGCAGGGAAGGCAGAGCCAGAGCCCTGTAGTTCAGAAAGTGGGAATACTCTCGCATGTATACTCGAGCGATGGGCTTTAACCATTGTTTTATTTTGTAGGCGCGCGAAATGGGTATCATCTAACAAGATTGGTCGTGTGCTCTGTAGTTCTGTTGTGGGGTTCTCTCTTTACTCTTCCTTCCTTGCGATCCAGTTTTTTGATTCTTTTTCTTGGCTGCTCAGTGTTTCAAAAGAGGCAAAATTCTGGGGTCACATAGTGGCCGCGAGCAACTCGTATACAGTAGATGAGGCCGGCGGTGAGGTCTACCAAACCTATAAATTTGTTTACGAAACTCACCAGACCTTCAGACGCCACTATGCTTAATATTCTAGTCGGTCATTTCCTATCCAGCTTCATTGATGTCCTTGGCGATTTCAGCTCTATCACCGCCACCACCAAAAACCAATACCAAAAACCAATACTCTAACGCGATCGAGGTAGACGAATCTGGCGCTCCAACAGGTCGGACCTTATTATAAACATCGGCAGATCAAGTTACATTCAGCGGAGCTCTCAAGTCAGGTGCTGTTGCCATTGTTCATTGTCGAGGCGGTCACCCTTCTATCAAAGGGAGGTGTCCATTTATCTGGGTCATCGACGGCGAGGGGGGCTCTATCAAGATGGAGAGCGACAGCGCAGGTGGAAGTTTCATCAATGTGCGCTCGCCGAACCTCTACCTCAACTGAGAGGAAGTCAAAGCTGAAGAACGCTTGGACATGCTTGGAAACACTGGCCGTGCGTGGTTGGAGTTTTCGAAAAGACCTAGAGGAAATTATCCTTCTTTGGAGGATGCAGTTAGGATCCACCGTATTATCAATGCCATTTCTAGAAGCGCAAAAGTGGGGAAGAGAGTTGACTTGGTCTAGTTTAGGTGTAAATGCAACTTCGAGTAAAACGTCTTGTTCATTGCTACGGTAACTCTTAATTCTCATACTTGGTCTGCTAGTAGTAATTGCTCTTTGCAACACCAAGTCAATCGTCCAATTGCGCATACGGTGTCTATCATTTATACGATTGTACGTTAATTTCCAAAGTTTTGAGTACAACGTCCAAAACATTGCTCTGCGATCCGTGAAAGACGGGACAATACCTACACCCACCTACTTTGGACGCGGTGTGCTATGCGAAATCTCAGGGCCAGGAAAATGAGGGTGCTGATTGTGAAACTGGCCTGAATATGATTCAGACCAGCGATAAGAACTGAATGTCTAACGAGAACGCACCCCACTGAACATAATCGGAGGGACCCAGTGATTGTTTGAGGTGAGAAGAGCTCCCGTAATCGGAGGACCTATTGTGCAAGGGATCCAGGTTTGCATTGATGATGAAGAAGAGAAGGGAGAAATCACCAATCAAACTAGCAATAGCTGTCAATCACAAGGTCAGAATTCCAGATACATGAAATGGGAAAAGATTAACTCGCCATTAAAACTGTAGATGATCCCATTTCGAACTCTTGAAAGCGTGGTATCAGATAAATGTCGAGACATGTATCATTCTTCGTACCCAATTTCTGAAGGACTCTTTGCAAAAGAGGCAATCATTGGTGGGGTCACCCCTATAACTAGTAAAATGCAAATAAATACATAAAAATGTTTCGGAAATCCGAGATTGAGAAATTTTAAGACATACCGGCTCCTACGAAATAGCCGTAGAGGATGCAGAACACCACAATGCTGGCACCGGAAGACAGGCCTGCCATGGCGAAGACGAGGGCTGTGGAGGCAACGGTAAGGAGCACCATCATATTGAAAATGCCGAATCGGTCGACGACGAGGTTCGGGAGCACCCGTCCAAAAATGCTGGAAGCATTCAAGATGGAAAGCTGTATTCTCTACCATCAGCACATCGACTCATTTACCGGTAATCAGAAGAAGTTTGGGGGAAAGAAGAAATGGTAAAATCCTCTTGGAAAAAATAGTACTGACGGTGTAGAATGATAGAACAGGACCTGCTTGATGAAGCTGTGAAAATAGCTGGATGTAGAAAAGGGGGAAGAAGAGGCCCAGATTGACGATGAATGCCCTGGTAGAAATTCGTTTAGCACATTGATCAAGGAAAGCTCAAGCTTTCTTAGCTTACGCTACGGCGGTTATGGCAAATTCTTTCTCGCGAAGTAAATCACCAAATTTACGGAGTTGTGTCGCGAAGGTTTCCTTGCGGACAGGGAGTGCAGTCCGCATCAAGCACCCTGCTAATAGGAGCAATCCTACAGTAAGACCTGAACTGGCGAGGACGGCACGATGGAAGCCTTGGGAAGCTATGAGTCTGTCAAGCATGATGGGATGTATCACACCGCCAATTCCTGAGCCTGTCGCAACGAACCCCAGAACGAGAGATCGACGCTCTTTGAAGTGGTGGGCTATAATTCCAAGAGAGGGAACGAATAAGAGCCCACCGCCGATTCCCATTCCAAGTGCTTGACTAAGAAAGATCTATGATAGAACGTGAGATGACGGTGAGGGCTATAAAACACGAGTAGCAAAGACCTGATAGTACTGCTGACGTTGAGTCAAGCTGAGCATAAATATCGACACGCTGAAGAGTAAAGTCCCCATTGCAGTGGTGTGATAGCTGAACTCTCATAAACACACAAGGATTGGGTGAAAATTGGAAGTACGTGCAAGTATCCTCTATCCAAAGCTTGTCCTGTAATTACGCCAGAACCTAATAGTATCAAGAGCTGTGTGCTCCCAATCCAACTGCAAGAGAAATATGAATACCTCTTATAGCGGCTGAACGGAGAGAATTTCATGCCTGATTTGAGAAGAGGAAGATTGCGATAAATAGTCACGGACGTAGAAATCTGTGGTTTTAGTCAGACAAATCAGAATGCTTGGAGGTTTACTACCTTGGTATACACCGAAGCTATTCGTGTAACTTGAAACCGTAATGCATTTTTCAGGATCAAGAACAAAGGAATGCGAGTAGGTAGATAGAGAACATACCCAAACGTTGCGAGTTGCACCATCCAACTGAACCTTGGTGAGATTATACTCAGAGAGAGCACATATAAGAAGACTCACGACCCCAAAGCTGTACGCCATGCCACACTTCCACCGTCCGCCACCTGGACGGTTGCTGTAACCAGCGGTCCCTCGAGTTGTGGCGGACTATGCCACTCGGGGGTCTCGCTAATGAATTTTTCTTGTTGTGAGCTTGTAGCCATATCGCAGGTGTTGATAGTTGAGAAGTCAGATCTGGACAAAATTTAATCGGGCAGCCACATTGCACTAGGGCGCTCTTAAATACAGATCAAAATCCGGTAGGTGGGATATAATTACTTACAGACATGAACATCCGACCGTTTTCTGAGAGGCGCGCAGTGTCAAAATTTTATTGGGACAGAACCCTTAATAGTCATTTTCTTATAAATCCGTAACCTATATATAAAAGCCGAACCCCTTGATGGTCACTTTCTTATAAATCAAAATATAGGCGCTTGCGCCAAACATGGCGTGTTAAAGAACTTTGACTAAGAAATTCATGACAAAACAATGCAACACTATAATTTATCGTCGTTTGCGTGACCTTGCCGACATCACGTTTCCATTGTCATTTTGATATAATTTTCAAATCGTCATTTCTTGGTCAATTTTTGACATACTTGTCTGAAACTTGAAACACGATCCTTCCTATATATTTCCTTGGTGCTCTCAACAGTAGAAGTCCCAAATAATTTTATTTAAAAATGCATTTGCTAGTTAACCCAGCAGTCCACCCCTACCTGTATCAAAGAGCTGTGAAACTCAAACCAGTGGTTCAAAAATTCTGAGAATAATCACAAACTTTGTGTAGTATTTCTTCTTTTTAGACCCAATTATAAATATGTGTAGTCTAATTAATTAAATAATTTGACATTATAAATTACCAATGTGGCTCACTTGCATGTCTGTACAATAGAGCTCTACAGGGTGTGAAAAAATCCAGCTCAAAGAAAAAATACTAAGATAGGTCTGTGATTATTCTCAGAATGGTTAATAACCAGTTTGAACTCCCCAGTTGATACAGGTAGGGTAGAGTGTTGGGCTGGCCAAAAAATGCATTTTTAAATAAATATATTTGGACCTTCTACTGTTGGGATAATCAAGGCAATATACAGGAAGGATCATATTTTTCAGGATCTATCCCAACTG
>QFEC01034559.1:0-10510 GCA_003316585.1 Gomphus bonarii | reverse complement strand
GGCCCTGGCAGCGGCGACCTTGTTTATAATATCTGGTACAAGAGGGAGGGGATAAGCATTCTTGATGGTTATATCATTAAGCTGCCTGTAGTCTTGTACAAAGCAGAGGCCACTGTCCTTTTTCTTTACAAAGAAGACTGGGGATGCCATAGGTGATTTAGAGGGGTGAATTTTATGACTCTTCAAGTTCTCTTCACGGAATGCATCTAGTTCCCTTTGTTCATTGGGAGACATTGAGTAGACCTTGGTACTAAAGGACTTGGCACCTGGTATCAGTTCAATCACATGATCCCAGGGTTTACGTGGGGGAAGCTTGTCAAAGAACTCCTTTGAGATGACATCCTTGAATTCCTGGTAAGGGTTTGGAACTAGATCTTCAAAGGATTTAGTGGGTGTGAGCTCTGATACCTTTTGGGCAAGCTGTTGTGAGACAGTTGAGCCTGCACCAATTTCTTCATGGTCCTCCTCCACAAAGACTACAAAGAGTCTGTCTCCATTTTCAGGTGAATACAATGTCTCTTCAGCTGTAGCACATGTATGTTGATCAGGAAGGTCCATGTGGTCTTCTTCAATGTCTGAGACCATTTCAACTTGAGGTTTCTCATGATTGGTTCAATACCACATGATTCAGGGCAGCAAGTCATTTTCACCTTGCCCAAGCACCAATTAACTTCCGGGTTGTGCTCTGTGAGCCAGGTGTGTCCTAAGATGATTGCTAGGTGCCCCAGGCTTGTCACTAAAAATGTAGCATATTCTGTGTGATGTTCATATGTGCAAATGAGATCTACCTCTTCCTTGATTGAACCTGCCTCATTAGGAGTGCCATCTATGTTATAGATAGGTATGGCATGAGGAAGGCAACAGGTTTTGAGCCTTTCTGCTTGAACAAATTCAACATCAATGAACATTCCTGTGGCACTGCTATCAAGGAGTACATCAATTGCTAGAGGATGTCCAGTGTCAACATACTGGACCCTCAGGGGGACCTTGGTGATCCAGTGAGTGTCAGCACAGCCTACATAGAGAAGGGGAAGGGGTTGCTCTTCAGGGTTTGGGGTAGTGGGTTTGATTTCAGGCATGACTGGTTGGGTTTCAGTTTGGTCTGGGATTGGCAAGGAGTGTAGCATATCTCTTATATTCCCTAGTATACATGTTTCAAGGACTGAAAACCTATTTGTCAAACAGGGCATGTCTTTCACCACTGACTTGACTAAAAACCCTGTTTTCCTCCTTCAGAAGTTTGGACCTTTGCCTTCTGTGCTACCTCACAAGCATCTAGAGCAGCTGCTACTGACTCTGAGATCATGTCCATAAGTGCAGCTCTTGTGAGGTTGGTATGGATATGTTCCTGACAGGGCTCTGGGCATGCTGGGGAAATATGGCCTTGCTTGCCACTGTTGTAGCATAACCAAGTCTCAATGTGTCATCGATTGGAATCTATATCCACAGGCATAGCAGTACTGGGTGTGGGCATGGCAGGAGTGGTTGCAGTGTAGATTGGGACAGTGCAGTGGGAACCATGAGGTGTTGTGCCTTCTTGACTTCCATGAGATGGCAATAGTTGTAATCAATCTGACATGCAGCTTCCTTCCATGCCTTGAGGTTGGATAGGAGAAATGGTTGTGCATGGATTTTCTCTAGAATTGTCACCAGAACTCCTTGTGCATAGGCATCCTCTAGTGCCTCATCATTAAAGCCTGTTCTCCTTGCAAGTATCTCAAACTGTGCAGTATAATCATCTGCTGACATGCTAGATGTCATCTTGAGGTCATGCAGTTTGGTGCAGGCTGTTCTGGCACAATCAGGGTCTCCAAAGGCTGCTTCAACCTGATTAGCAAATTCATCAAAGGTACTGATTGAAGAGGTTCCATCAATGATAGCTTGTATCTTATTTTGTGCCCAGGTTGCTGCAGAGCCCCCTGACATGAACAAGAGGGCATATAGCATTTTTGTTTGTTCATCTGGGAATGCTCCTGGTTGAAGGGTGATAGAGAGTCTCACAGTGCAGATAAATCCTTCTGTGTCTGCCCTATCTCCAGTGAACTTCTCTGGATCAGCTGCCTTGATGGATGGATGAGAAGGGGGGATGGGTGCAGGTATGTGGGTAGACAAGTGCTGGGTTGCTGCAATTGCTGTGGCTGAGGTAGCACCGGTCATATTACTCTGCATGGCCCTCAACTGGTCTTGAAGTACTTCATTCTGGTGCTTTAGAAGTTCAACTTGGTTTGCCTGAGTGGTAAACATGTTTCTGAGGGTGATCCCAGGGTCACCCAGGAACTCCCAATATCCTTCTGGGATTTGGTTAGACATGATATGAGGTGGAAACTGATGGAAAAGATGTGTGAGGTTGTCTGAAGGGGAGCTTGATCTTCTATGAGGGTGACCCTATTGACAAGGTCACAACAACAAGATACTACAATATGAATGAGCTGATAAGGGGGTTTTCCACCTGGTATAGTGGTAATCCTCAGTTTATATAAGGGTTACTAGCAGTAAATACATAAAGAGCCCACCTGGTGTAGTGGTAATCCTCAGAGATCAAGCTGAGGGGTAACCATTATATGAGTCACACTTATATACCCTAGCCCAGCGCTTATTATGTAATCGACAGATGCAGGCCAGAGAAAGGCATGGAAAGACATAAACAACAAACAACAAACTGACAAGGAACTCCAAACTAAACTCCAAGCTAAACCCTGACAGTGTCTCTGACTGATTTGGTGGCAGACTGGATAGTAATGGTAAGGATATGTGTTGGGTGTGGAGTGCTCCAGAGGGATAAGTACAGCTCAGATATGATCTGGGGGTGAATGACTAAGGGTGCTAAGATGGGGATTTGTCAGAGACAATCTGGGATCTAATACTGGTTTATACTCAGTGAGCCAGGTGTGTCCTAGAATGATTGCTAGGTCTCCCATGCTTGTCACTGAAAATGTGGCACATCCTGTGTGATGTTCATATGTGCAGATGAGGTCAACCTCTTCCTTGATTGAACCTACTTCATTAGAAGTGCCATTAATATTATAGATGGGTAGAGTATGAGGAAGGTGGCAGGTTTTGAGCCTTTCAGCCTGGACAAATTCAATATTAATGAACATTCCAGTGGTGCCACTGTCAAAGAGTGCATCAATTGCTAGAGGACATCCAGTATCAACAGATTGGACCTTCAGGGGAATCAGCAAGCTGAACATATGTAGAGAAGGGGAGGGGACTGTTCTTCAGGGTTTGGGGTGGTAGGTTTGATTTCAGGCATGACTGGTTGGGTTTCAGTTTGGTCTGGGATTGGCAAGGAGTGTAGCATGTCTCTTATATTCCCTAGTGTACATGTTTCAAGAACTGAAAATCTATTTGTCAAACAGGGCATGTCTTTCACCACTGACTTAACTAAAAACCCTGTTTTCCTCCTTCAGAAGTTTGGACCTTTGCCTTCTGTGCTGCCTCTTGAGGATCTAGAGCAGCTGCTACTGATTCTGAGATCATGTCTGTAAATGCTGCTCCTGTGAGATTTGTGTGGATATGGTCCTTGTAAGGTTCTGGGCATGCTGGAGAGATATGACCTCACTTGCAACAGTTATAGCATGTCTGAGTCTTGATGCATTGTTGATTGGAATCTATGTCCATGGGTATAGCAGAACTAGATGCAGGCACTACAGGAGCAATTATAGCATAGGTTGGGATGGTACAGTGGGAGTTATGAGGTGCTTGTACCTTCCTAACCTCCACAAGATGATGGTAGTTGTGGTCAATCTGGCATGCTGCTTCCTTCCATACCTTGAGGTTGGATGGGAGGGATGATGGTGCATAAATCTTGTCTAAGATTATTGCTGTAAGTCCTCATGCATAGATATCCTCTAGTACCTCATCATTGAAGTCTGTTCTCCCTGCAAGTATCTCAAATTGTGTGGTATAATCATTTGCTGACATGCTAGACAATATCTTGAGGTCATGCAATTTGGTACAGGCTGTTCTGGTATGATCAGGCTCTCCAAAGGCTCCTTCAACCTGCTTAGCAAACTCATCAAAGGTACTGATTGAGGAGGCTCCATCAATGATGGCTTGGGTCTTGTTTTGTGCCCAGATTGTTGCAGAGTCTCCTGACAGGAATGAGAGGGCATATAGCATTTTCATTTGTTTATCAGGGAAAGAGCCTGGTTGGAGGATGATAGAAAGCTTCACAGCTTGAATGAATCCTTCCATCTCTGCCCTATCTCCAGTGAACTTCTCTGGATCAGCTGCCTTGATGGAGTGATAAGAGGGGATGTGAGTGGTCAAGTATTGAGTAACAGCAATTGCAGTGGCTGAGGTAACATTGGTCATATTGTTCTGCATGGCACTCAACCAGTCTTGAAGGATTTCATTCCAATGCTGTAAGAGTTGAACTTGGTTTGCCTGGGTGGAAAACATGTATCTGAGGACAATCCCAGGTTCACCCAGGGATTCCCAATATTGCTCTGGGATTTGGTTTGACATGTTGTAAAAGTGGAAGAGAGTAAGAGGAAAGTGTGGGGTTATCTTTGGGGAAGCTTGAGGGTGATGCTTTGACAAGGCCATAATCACAAGATACTCCAATTATTATTAGCTGAAAGGAACTGATCCACCTAGTGTAGTAGTAATCCTCAGGTTATATAGAGTCTACCAACAATAAATACATGTAAGTCTCATCTGGTTTAGCAGTAATCCTCAGAGATCAAGCTGAGGAGTCACAGTTACACCAGTCACATCCCTATGGCCTATTCTGGCACTTATTACATAAACAAAGATGCAAACATAAATTGGAAAAGATCAACTAAACCCTGACATGGGACTTCAGGGTGCCTTGGGTATGAATTGGTTATGGGTGCTATGATATTGGATGTCTGAGATCTATTGAAGGGGATACAGGATCTAACACAATATCAACAACTGGGGCAAGAATGGACTGAATTATATCTTGTTGGTGTCTCAGGGATGTCCATGTAGTACTACTGAGGCTCAAGGATATTTGAAGAGGATGTACAGGACTTTGACCAGAGACCAGTCAGAGATAATAATAAAAGTAGAATTCTCATTCAATTTTGAGTATCGCACTTTCCGCTAGATATGCGTATCTTGGTTCAATGTTTTCATAATGTCATATGAGAAAACAGCCATTGCGTTGACGAGTCAAAATTTACTATATGGCACACATCACACAATTTGCGGGTGAATATTGGTGGAAAAGTTCAGACTTACATGTCTGGCAGAAGTTGAGGAAGAGAAGGGCCGATTGCAGACATTTTGGGGGATAACAACGTCGTTTTCTTCTGTAGCCATCCTGTTTTAGGTTGGCAGGGGAACCTAGTCTTGATCAACCAACACCTTGGCGATTTGAAAAATGAACGAAATTAGCCCAATATTCCCTAGAGTGAAAGTAATAACGGTGTCGAAGCATATTCAAGACTCACAGACATAAAGTGATTCTCTATCAATGATCGAAGTCAGATCTCAGTTGCGTCATAGCCTATAAAGTGTGGAATCTTGATAAATTTATCCGAAGACCCAGCTTACTTTCTTATTTAAAAGCACTCACTGACCGGCTTTAGTTTACTTATTTAGAACTGGACAATTTTTCGGCAGTAAGATGATGCCCCTGGCAAGTTATGACGAATAGCATCAATTACAACACTGCTTCGCCTCGTGTCCCCACATCGCCACCTCGTCTCTCCACAGTTGTTGAAAATTGACCCGGTGAGCGCTCAATATCCATCAAGACAAGGTCTTTCCGCTGATGTGGCTTGGCGGCAGACTGAAAATGGGTGATAGTAATGGTAAGAATGTACATTCGCCTTTCCTAGTGGGCCCTTCTGAGACCATCAACCCTTACTGGTCATCATGTACAAGGCTTTTGTGTTGACATTCATACGTAATTGCCATGTTTATCGATATGGAATATTACAGTTAAAGTTTGCAGGTCTATGAATCGCATAATTTTTCGGCTGCACAGAATAAATAGCCACACGTTACGTCAAGTGGAACCGAGATCTGACCTTACAGCCTTTCACCTCATCAGAGACCGGAGGTTTGGCTTATTATTGCAGTGGAGTACAAGCCCTTGATCACGGGCAATCAGGGTGTGTTTCCCGATCTAAGCATTCATGATTTCTCTCATTAGTTTATAAACATGAACTACAAGTCAAACAAGTTTCCGTCTTCCAGCATGTCTGAGGTTAGCCCCAGTCTGTCTCAAGCATTGCGAGCACTGCAAACTTCCAACTTTATGACCGGTATTCTCTCCCATCATTAGCTCTGTGGCATCCGCTAAAACCATGACAAGTCAGCCCAGCGGCACTGCTCGCATATGAAATTCTCATTACTTTGAATCAAGAGATTGTACTCGTTTGGCGGTGAATACCAGACTCACAGTCCATTAAACATCCTGATTATATGTTCAGTTCTCGCTGGTCTCTTGTCAAGGTTCTGTACATCATGTCCAGATATCCTCCGATGATTTACCTGCTCTTGAATTCCTTTAGTAGGTTTTTTTAGATTACACTGATCTTCAAGGTGCTGATAGATGTAACTCGACGTAGTAGCTACCACTCCGTTTCTGTCCCAGGGGGTGAGTCTTTTTACACCATCACAGATATCAGGTATCTCATAATTCTGGGTTCAGTTGTATGTTTCTAAATCGCATAATATTCTTGATTCACCTGATCTCTTCGTAGCTGTGAGCACTATATCCCTTTTCAGCTTTGGTGAGAGGAATTGTAGTCACTTGCAATAATTAGTGATCGTAAATTTTCAGGGGAGCATGGATGTTTATACCGGTAACGGATGGCATTCTCGTTATTCGAATTTTTGCAATATATGGGCGAGATAAGTGGAGTAAGCGGTTATCCTATCCGCTGTGCCATCTATATGCTAACGTCTCTGTGAAGTGGGGGCGTTTCTAGCCGCTCTTTGGCTACGTGAATTTATTTTTTTCTATTCCAATTCTGTGCCCCAGACTTTGACAACTACCCATTGACCAGTTGAGACCGTTGTGAGTGCAATTTGCTTGATTGCCTGTTTTTTTTTACTCATGCGAAAAAGTGTGGAAGTGTATTGCTAGCGCTGGCATTTAAACCACTCAAGGCTCTACCCAATTTTTATCCTAGAGTTCTGACCGGGTGCGCTACAATGCGTGGCCCGATATATAATCTGGTCCTGAGCTTCTGGTCTGGTCTTTCATTTATTCTACTAATGAATACTGATATTGTATCATAGGGGGGTTGCATCAGGATTTCAGGGTACATTCCTGTCAAATATAACATACCATCGGTCGCTGATTGTGGAACTAAAGCCATTTGTGTCATTTTTACTTTGTACCAATTGATCAGATACATTCAAGACGTTGGTTTTCACTTGACACCTTTGGTTAACATATTTTTTAGGTGAGTCGCATTATAATTCAATTTATCCACGTGTCTGTTTACAGACAGGCAGGGATGGTGCTCTCTATTTTATATCGTCAGTTAACATTGCTGTCACTCCTGACAGAGAGTTGCTTATCCCAAGACTGTGATCCAGGATTCTCGGTATGATTGTATTTCTCGCTTGTTTCCTATCAATTGAACCATAAAACAGCTGTAAACCTTTTAAATATACTTTTAGAAATATACTCATTTCAAATATTTTTTTCTGGACTCGGTCTAATGTGCGTTATTGACAATCTCCCTGCTGAACGCTCTTGAACATGATGTTTACAGGTGGGTAGTAGCCATCACTTCTATTGCAGTACGTCGATAGCTTTTTTCGGAACAATGGCGTCCCCTGATTCGTTCAGGCTTGCCGTATGCTGTTGAATCTTAGAGATTTGGCTTCCCCGTCTCAGTAGAGTGTGGCGGGAACGTCAACGACCAATAATTCCATTTATATGTATGGAATACCACGGGTTTTCCAGACGGGTGCATGCAGGTAATGGTACAGGTTAGCTTTGGGAAACCTCTCCACCTGCGCGATACCTGTACAAAGCCATTACATATGTATATGTATCGTTATTTATCAACATTTAAAATAGTTATCATACAGGTTCCCGATGGTGAAGGAGTACAAAGTCATGATAAAAGAAATAAAAGTGATTTGAGGTTGTCTGTAATTCTTTGGTATTTGAGACATAATATCCATGAGTGAAAACAACTCATACGTGGTGATGACAAAGCGGGAATGAATATAGAGGTAATTAATGACACAGCATAGACCTGGTAATGTACAAGTGATGGACATATGTACATATATTGCATATAAGATTAAAGGATTCATTATGGATCATGCTGTTTGACCTCTTCAATCATGACAGTTCAACTCAACTTATGATACAGTTAAGAGGCAGAATAATAGAAAATATTGACTTGAGCTGTACTGGAAATAACATTTTGAGTAATAGAGAATCTTATGGTTGAAAGATAGTACTCAAAACACTGTATTGCTGCAACTACAATGTTTGTTTAAGTACTACTATACTTATGTTAGGATCTCACTTTGCGAGATCCCCATTTGCTTAGTCATTCATGATTAAGTGTTCTCTTTCTTATTCTAGAATCCCCGCTTAGTCTCTATTGATTTCTCATCCTAGTTCTAGACCTCACTTCAGTTTATTTGCTTCACAATTCCGCTCATGATACATCTTCCTATTCAAGTAATTTCCAATGCCTTGCACAACAGTCTTTGTAACAACTTTGCCCAAACCTTATTCTTGCTCATCTGTGTTTCACCTCACCTTTGTTTTAATTCCTGTTCTGGAGACCCCTTTGTTCTTTTGATTTGAAATCATTCTGACTAATTTGAAATACTAGTCTCATATATAATGCATATGTAAATTAGTAGTTCAGTAGTCAGAAAATCGACTAAGATTACCCTGAGCTTTTTAGTTAGACCTTGCCCTTGGAAATTAGGGAATTTACAAGATCTGGATGGCGCAGCACATAAGCTGAAGCCAAGCCCTACTCCAAACCTCACCCAAAGTTACAACCTCACTGGAGTAATACACAAGAACCTTGGCTCGGCCAGTTCTTAACAGTATTTTCTGACTCACACTCCTGATCTTGTATTAATGTCCATCATGACCACTCATTCCAGTATTCACGCCGTTAAACAAGCTATGGCACCCTCAACCCCATCTAATCTGCAAGCAATATCAGAATTACGATGAATCTCTGAACAACCCAAGGACATACGCTCCCCCAATACGGTTGATGCTGAAAACTTCAGTCAAGGCAGAAACTAAGGACATGGAACCCCTCCACCTCCTGGGCCTCCTGATAATGGCCCCCCTGACAATGACCCAGACAATGAAGATAACCCATTCCAAGATGCTCAGTGTCGATACAAATATCAACTCAGATGAGCTCATTAAAAGGGTTTTCAAATGTCTTGTCCAACCAGCCACTGTGAATTCAGGCTCCCAAGCCAAAATTTGCAAACCCAAGGTTTACAATGGCACAGATCAAGCTAAGCTCCCTACATTTTTCCTTCAATGTATGCTGAACTTCCAAGATCATCCATCTGCTTTCAAGACAGGCACATCAAAGATTCAGTATACCTCTCTGGCCCTGCCTTACAATATTTTGAACCTGCCATCCTAGGCGAGATCTTTCCTGAGCCTACCTGGCTCTCAAATTAGGAAGAATTTTGCACCAAACTTGAAATGAATTTTGTCCCCTTCAATAATGCTGTGCAAGCAGAAATAGAGCTCAAAAAAATAGTCATGAAGGATCATCATCGAGCTGCTCACTACTTCATCGACTTCACCTGAACTTCCACTTGCACCCAGTGGAATGATACCACCCTCATTCATGTGGCTTACAAGGGATTGCCCAAGTGTATTAAGGACAGTCTTCTTAATTTTCCTCACTTCAAGTCCCTCGCTGAGCTTTGAAACTTTGCATTGGAAATTGATAGCAGGTACTGGGAATGTAAGGAGTACAAAAACCTCATGAATCCTGCCTGAGGTTCTAACACATCCTCCAACCAGTCCAATCCCCGCAACCAGTCTAACCAGTCCTCCTCCAGCTCTAACAACAACCAAAAGAGCCATAAGGGGAACAACAACAACAACAACAGTGGAAACCAGAAGTCTGCAAACAATACCAAAACTCCTGACCTTTCGTCAAAGCTTGGGAAGGACGGTAAACTTCTGCCCAAGGAGCATCAACAACACATCAACAAGGGACTTTGTCTTCTGTGTGGTTCAAAGGGCCACATGGTAAAAGACTGCCTGAAGTCTAAGTCAACAAACTCCTTGAACCCCGAAGCTCACACTGCCAAAGTGAGCTCTGACTCCAAGGCCAAAGATTCCTTGGCCATAGAATCAAATAAATAATCAGCAACCTTGGAACCATGTGGCCTGAGGATTGCAGTAACCTCGTTTGCGTGCTCACTTTAAATGCCATTTCTTCCACTCTTTCAAAGAACTCTTTAGTATTAAATTTGACATGTACCCTTATGCCTAAAACCAGTTTAGTTACCCTTCTTGATTGTGGTTCTTCTGATTGTTTCATTGAATCACAAGTAG
>QFEC01034380.1:0-18186 GCA_003316585.1 Gomphus bonarii | reverse complement strand
GAGTCCCTAGGTGAAGCTGGTGCTGTTTTCAGAAACATGTTTGCCACCCAGGCAGACCAAGTTGATCTCCTATGGTGCCAGAATGAAGTGCTTAGAGAGCAGTTGAGTGCTATGCTGAACAATATGACCAATGCTACCTCAGCTGCTGCAGTTGCAGCAACCCAGCACTTGGCTACCCATATCCCAGTACCCAACCCCCCCTCTCAATGCTCCATCAAGGTGGCTGATCCAGAGAAGTTCACTGGAGATAGGGCTGATACAGAAGGATTTATTTGTGCTGTGAAGCTCTCTATCACCCTTCAACCAGGGTCATTCCCAGATGAACAAACCAAGATGTTATATACCCTCTCTTTCATGTCAGGAGGCTCTGCGGCAATCTGGGCACAAAATAAGACTCAAGCTATCATTGATGGAACCTCCTCAATCAGCACCTTTGATGAGTTTGCTAAGCAGGTTGAAGGAGCCTTTGGAGATATGGATCATGCCAGAACAGCCCATATCAAACTGGATGATTTCAAGATGACATCTAGCATGACAGCAGATAACTATACCACTCAATTTGAGATACTTTCAGGGAGAACAGGCTTCAATGATGAGTCACTAGAGGATGCCTATGCATGAGGACTTCTGGCAATGATCTTAGACAAGATCCATGCACAACTGTTCCTCCCAATCCAACCTCAAGGCATGGAAGGAAGCTGCATGTCAGATTGACCATAACTATCACTGTTTTGTAGAGGTTAAAAAGGCACAAGCACCTCATGGATCCCATCACAACATCCCAACCCACACTGCAACTGCTCCTATTATGCCCACATCTAGCATTTCCACACCCATGGACATAGACTCCAATCAATGATGCACTGAGACTTGGATGTGCTATAACTGTGAAAAGTGAGGTTATATCTCCCCAGCATGCCCAGAACCCTGCAAGGAATGTGTCTGCACAAACCTCACAGGAGCTGCACTTACAGACATGATCTCAGAGCTGGTAGCTGCTGCCATAGATGTTCATGAGGCAGAACAGAAGGCAAGGGTTCAAACTTCTGAAGAAGGAGGGAAACAGGGTTTTTAGGCAAGTCAGTAGTGAAAGACATGCCCCACTCAACAAATTGGTTTTCAGTTCTTGAAACATGTACACTAGGGAATACAAGAGACATGCTATATTCACTGTCAACCCTAGACTGAACTGAAGCCCAACCAGTCATGCCTGAAATTAAACCCACTACCCCAAACCCCATAGGACAGCCTCCTCCCTCTCTCTATGTGCTGTGAGGGTGATGCTATTGACAAGTTCACAACAACAAGATGCTCCAATATTAATGAGCTGATAAGGGGGGTTCTCCATCTGGTGTAGCAGTAATCCTCAGTTTATACAAGGGTTACTAGTAATAAGTACATAGAGAGCTCACCTGGTGTAGCAGTAATCCTCAGAGATCAAGCTGAGGAGTAGCCGTTACACCAGTCACAACTTATATACCCTAATCCAGCACTTATTATGTAATCAGAAGATGTAAGGCATGGAAACATAAACAGGAGACAACAAACTGAATGATAAACTCCAAGCTGAACCCTGATATTACTCCTCTCTCAATGCATGGTATCTTGACATGGAGTTTTGTCAAGATTGATAATGGAAGCACCACTAACATATCTTGTCAATCTCCTCCAGAGTGAGGGATGGGTAAAGATCAGGCTCTGCTTGAGTTCTACCCCAGGGTACAGTTGGCAGGCAAACTCATAACTCAGACGATGATTGTCATAGGCACTGTAGGGACCTTTGTAGGTTTTGAATGATGTCTCTTGCACAAACTCCCCTATGGCATTGTGAGTCCTCCTCCCAGTGAATCCCTCAAATGTGCAGGGGATTGAATCTCAGCTGAGGAATATTGCATCTACAGCTTCATAGGGTTGATAAGTGAGAGGTTTCTTTTGCCAGGGAAGGGAGAAGATGGGTTTGGGTGGAGCTGGGAGTTTGAGGAGTCTCTTGATTTGTCTAATGTCCTTTGTGTCAATAGACCAGTGCAATGATATAGGGTAGGATTCAAGAGGGATGAGACTCTGTTGGCTGGAGTGACTGGTTACATTGTAGTGGTGAGGGTGTGCTATTATTGAGTGGATGGGGGAGGACTGATAGTGGGTGTTTATATAAGTGTTGAATGGAACAAGTCATAAATGAAGAGAATTAGATGTCAGGTGGAGTGTTGTTGACCGTTAACAAGTATCCTTAGTGCTAAGTCAAACACTGAGTTGTCATTGCTTAACTATCTGTTAACAAGTATCTACTAAACGTCATTAGTGATATTGAGAGAACTCCATGAGAATGATACTTGCTTACCCTTAGTGCTAAGTCAAACACTAAGGGAAGCAAGTCGCGCTACTATACTATATATACTGTAGTCTGTTGTTGTTTCCACAACAACGGTGCCCATTCCAGATTAAGACATGCCCTATACCCAGAGTCTGCGTCACCATGTCACACTGTGACACCATGTGACATGCAGTGGATAGAGCGATAAAATGAACATAGATAAATCAACTGGGTGTCAGAGAATATGAGATGGAACAATAAAACTCAACAAGTGTTGCTTATTTTTTTTGGGGTTAGAGTGTCATGTGCTAGGCCCCTTCCTTCTGTCCAATCAAAGAGATGTTGCTTGGGAGTTTGTGTGAAGTTTTCTAGAGTTTGAAAGGTGAGAGTGGCATATAGAGTAGCTGATGTGTGTTGTGGGGCTTTGGGGTTCTGTTGTTGAAACTCCATGACAAGTCACTTTGTTCCAGAGACATCCTTCAGAGGTAGCCAGGAATCATCTGCAGTTCCATAACCCTTCCAATGGACTAGGTATTCTAGTCATCCTTGGTAGACCTTGCTGTCTAGGATCCTCTCAGCTTCATACTCAGGGACTCTCAGTTTGTTCAGAAGGCAGCCTTCCATTCATCTCCTTCCTTTATGTGCACGTTATTGTATCCCCAGCAGATGTCTAGTTTTGTAAAGTGTTTGGCCCTGGCAGCAGTGACCTTGTTTATAATATCTGGTACAAGAGGGAGGGGATAAGCATTCTTGATTGTTATATCATTAAGTTTCCTGTAGTCTTGTACAAAGTGGAGGCCACTGTCCTTTCTCTTTACAAAGAAGACTGGGGATGCCATGGGTGATTTAGAGGGGTGGATGCAATAGCTCTTTAAATTTTCTTCTAGGAATGCATCTAGTTCTCTTTGCTCATTGGGAGACATTGGATAGACCTTGGTGCTAAAGGACTTGGTACCTGGGATCAGTTCAATTGCATGATCCCAGGGTTTATGTGGGAGGAGCTTGTTGAAGGACTCCTTTGAGAAGATATTCTTAAATTCCTGATAAGGTTTTGAAACTAGATCTTCAAATGATTTAGTGGGTGTGAGCTCTGATGCCTTTTAGGCAAGCTGTTGTGAGACAGTTGAGCCTGCATCAATTTCTTCATGGTCTTCCTCCACAAAGACTACAAAGATTCTGTCTCCATTTTCAGGTGAATACAATGGTTCTTCAGCCATGGCACATGTGTGTTGATCAGGAAGGTGCATGTGGTCTTCTTCAATGTCTGGGACCATTTCAACTTGAGGTTTCTTGTTGGTCAGTTCAACACCACATGATTCAGGGCACTGAGTCATTTTTGTAATTAAGAGTTGTCTGGGGGTGGTGGATGGTTTCTAACTAAGAGTGATTATCAGGGAATTGAATGGAATATTTGTCTGGGGATGTATGCTATGGAATCTGTGTGTAACTATCTGATGACCTGTATTGGTGAATATGGCCCTTTAGTGCCTGTTCTGAGAGGTCAGCTCTGGGATCTGTGGAGAAAATAAAATCAATAACAAATCAATTATTAAACCTGTGTACTCAAAACATTGTGAGACACTTCTGATAGTAACTAAGAACTTCTCTGATTTAATTCAGGTCTCAAATGATGAGCCTTTGATGGGAATCATGATATTGATGTAAACAAAGCACCGGTGAAGTCAAGGAGTGATTCTGCTTTACGGGCAAGAAGAACTAGGTCTTTTACTATGCCCTAAGGTACTACTTATACAGAGTTGCTGTTTCAACATGCTATGAGTGAGAAAGAGAAATTAGCTACTTTGGGATAGACGCATTGATACTCTGTGCTATACATATCACTGTGTCATGTATTTCCCCCCTGTTTCTGATTGGTATCCCTTGAAAATGCTTGATGCTTCTCTTTGCTATGTATGCTTGTTATTCCTTTGGTCCCATTGAATCTGGGTGACATCTGTTAGTTCCAATAGAGTAGCCGATGCCTGTAGCTGCATATATGTGCCCATCTCTCCCCTGTCTCAGCTCTTAAGTCCTCTGGTCCTTTTGTATGTTGTTTCTATCTTCCTTCTCTCTTATTTCTGCTGTGACCACTGGCTGTATGCTCTGGGGTTGACCCTGTATGTTTCTTCCATTCCTTCCATCCCCTAGCTGCCTGGGTGCCTCCTAGCCCCAGGACCAAAGTGCCATAGCCATGTGGTATCTAAAATGTTCTGTATCTATGGGAAATGAACCTATTGGCCTGATTCTTTTTGGGGATTGTAAGTATCTATGTCTACTTGAGTTCTTGGCATCCTCTAGTGCCTCATTATTAAAGCCTGTTCTCCCTGCAAGTATCTCAAACTGTGGAGTAAGATCATCTGCTAACATGCTAGATGTCATCTTGAGGTTGTGCAGTTTGGTATGGGCTGTTCTGTTGGAGATAATAGATATACTTGAGTCAATTCATAATTAGTGTTATGTTGTATGTATATACGTGTACACTACCATGTCTAGATGTTTGCATCTCTATGAGATGCAGTGGAGCTGGGCAGGGATGTCTGGGCTACATATAGGAGTGGGGCAGTGCTAGTTAGTTCTCCTCAGTGTCTGTCCACACTGAGGAGGTAAGAGTACCAGTCTATTGTACTACACTAGACAGCTGATTAGTTTGTAGTCTAATCTTGTCTAGGTAATGCACACCTTAGTGTCTGTCCACACTGAGGAGTCTAATCTTGTCAGCTGCACCAAGTTGTCACTAAATCAACAGGTTATGGGCCCCACAAGTGAAACAAACCCCTCAGTGTCTTTTACCAAGGGCTACCAGGTCAGCAAGCTAGCAGCTGATGGTTCTAACTGGAGCATATGGAAGAGGCAGACACTCACCATGCTATTGGCACACAAGGGAGTCAAGTAACACCTCGACAGCCTTGCAAGACTCCCACCTGCAACTCCAAAATACCTGGATGGGTAGACACTCACCCAGGACAAGGAGGAAGCCCTAGAGGAAACAGAACACTGATAGGATGAGTATGAGCAGAGGGAGAGCATAATAAAAGCCCAGATACTCACCAGTGTCCCTGAAAGTGTTTCCCTGAAAGTGTTTCCCTAGAGATCCAGGATGAAGATAAGACATTCATGTTATAAAGTATCCAGATTCCCATAGTATATACAATAAATAGAAGAAAAGCACAAAAATAAATAGTTAGAAAGAACACAGACTCCCTCACCTAGTATATGCACTCAGAACTCAAGTAGACACACATACTCACAATTCCCAAAAGGAATTGAGTCAATAGGTTCAATTCCCATAGGTACAGAATGTTTTAGTTACTATGCGGGCACAGCACTTTGGTTCTGAGGCAGGGAAGCGCCTGGGTGGCTGGGAGATGGAAGGAATGGAAGGGACTCATGGGGTCAACCCTGGAGTATATGGGCAGTGGTCACAGCATGAATAAGAGATGAAAAAGATAGAAAAGACACACAAGACAACTGGAGGACTTAGGGGCTGAGACAGGAGAGAAAGGGGTGCATATATGCAGCCACAGGCATCGGCTGGCACATCATAACCAATGGATGCAACCCAGACTCAATGGAACCAATGGAATAACAAGGGCATGCAGAAAAGAGAAGCCTCAAGCTTTTTCAAGGGTTACCGATCAGAAACGGAGACCAGAATATGTGACGCAGTGATACATATAGCATGGGACATCAATACACCTTTTACAAAGCAGACAGTTTTATTTCCTCACTCATATCATGTTGGAATTGTAACTATGTATAAGTAGTAGCTTAGGACATAGTAAGAAAGCAGTTCTTCTTGCCTGTAAAGCAGAAACACTCCTTGTCTTCACTGACATCTCACTTACACCAATATCACAATTCCCATCGAAGGCTCATCATTCGAGACCTGAAATTAATCAGAGAAGTTACCAGTTATCATCAGGAGTGTCTCACAATGTCTTGAGCACACAGGGTCAATAGCCAATTTGTTATTGATTTTACATTCCACACAGATCCCAGAGCTGGTGCTAAAGGGCCATATTCACCAGAAAGGATCCCCAGGCAGTTACACAGATATTACACAGCATACATTCCCAGATCAGAATCCCATTCGACTCCCAGACTATCACTCTTAGTTAGAAACCATCCCATACCCCCTGACAACTCTTAATTACAATTCATAATGTGGAGCAAGCTGTGTGCAAAGCATGAGGATAAGGCCCTGACAGTTCACATTGATCTGAGGTGCAGGATATATGTGCTGAAATGCAAAAATGAGGCAAATGTGAAGACTCACATTGAATCCCTGAAGTTGATGCATGAGCAGTTGAATGGTATGGGGGATAAAATTGAGTACCAAGACTTTGTTGTCATGGTCCTTGCATCACTCCCAAAAACTTACTGTCTGCTCATAAATGTTCTGTCCCTGCAGAACAGAATGGCTCTGGATACAGTCTCCCCCCAAGTAGTTGTTGAGATGATCCTAGATGAGTTTGATCAGTTACAGATTGAAGGGGACCACTTGAAGGGCAATGAAATAGTGATGATGTCCAAAGGGAAGGGTTGAGGGAAAAAGAAACCTACAACTTCTTCTGGGAACTTGATGGGGTCTGGAAAGCCAGACATTGAATGCTGGACATGTAGGGAAAAGGGACACCTGAAGTACAACTGTCCCAAGAAAAAGGGCAAAAAGAAGAAGGGTGCAAAAGCTAAGGATGACAATAGCTTGAACACTGCTGTGCAGACTCATGATAACCATGCATTTGTTGCAAGTCCACATGCAGTTGCTGCCCCAGATGTTTCCCTTGAGACTCAGGAGCCTCAAAGCATATGTTACCAGATTGGCAGAGGTTCAGCAATTTCAGGACAATCGAGCCAAAACCAGTGAAGGCTGCAGATAAAGCCACATTTATGGCTACTGGAGTAGGAAATATGAAGGTGGAATTACCGAATGGGGACTCCATGATAGCTGTCACACTGAAGGATGTCCTATACTGTTCAGACCTTGCATTTACTCTAGTCTCATGAGATGTGATGCTGCTGGATATACTTTACAGCTCAAGGACCATACATGTGTCATCAATGACAAAGCAGGTCACCAAATTGGCCAAGTACCCCTCACCAATGGTCTATATTGTGTAGAAAGGAAGATGGACTCAACCACTGCTGCATACAGTGGTATAAACATCTATACCTTAGATGAAGTCCACTAGAAGATGGGTCATATCTCACACCAGGTGGCAAAGCATCTAGTAGAGCAGAAGATAGTGATAGGCATTGAGCTAGACAAGCATTCATTGCCAAATTTCTGTGAGACTCACACCAAGACAAAGCCAACCAGGAAGACAGCACCAAAAGAAAAGGCAGGACACCCAGTGAGACAAATTGGTGACAAGGTACATTCTTACATATGGGGGCTAACTACTCCTTCAAGCTACAACTCAAAGAATTACTATGTTATCTTTATGGATGATTGCACTTGGTGGTCAATGATTGAGTGTATCAACAAGAAAAGCAAAGTTCTAACAAAGTATAAGGAGTGTATGATCTACTGAGCCTCGGTTCACTTGGTCATACTGACTGAGGTCCTCATATACTGTATTAAAAGTTACAGACTCCCAAGTCTTACAAGTATGTTCAGTTTGGCTCAGCTCAGTTCCATACCTCACACTTTGATTTTACTCTTGTTTATTCACTCGCTTTGCTTTGGTTACCTTTGATACATGTACATGCATGTATGCCCACTTTTCATACATACATATCAAAATGCTTGTATCTGACAGAGGGGTGAGTATACAAGTAATGAGTTTCAAGAATATTTGGCCAAACAAGACATGCAGCCTAGATTGACAGTGCATGATACTCCTGAATCTAATGGGGTAGCTGAACATCTCAACCATACCTTAGTGGAATGGACACATGCTATGTTAATTGAATCAGACCTCTCTAAATTCCTATGGGGATATGCAATCCAACACCTCAATTATCTCAAAAACAGAATGTATATGTGGGCTTTACCTAACAAGACTCCTTACAAAATGATACATCATGTAAAACCAGATCTCTGGGACCTATACATATGGGGAAAAGATATTTATGTAAAAATCAAGCAGGGAGACAAACTATCACCAAAGGCCCAAAATGCCAAGTGGATTGGTTACTTGCCATAAAGCAATGGTCATCTAATTTATTGGCCAGATTCTTGGAAGGTAACTACTGAAAGAGATATTCTCTTTGATGGAGAAAGTGAGTCAAAATTAGCTCCATTAATACCTACTGAGAAATCACCAAAGTTTATGCCTATGTGAACTAGGCAGGTTCAGTCACCTCAATTAGGTATACCAGCACCCATCCCATCTGCCAAAGTTCAACTGCCTCAATTGGGCATACCAGTGCCCGCTCCATCTGCTACACATGTCCCACCTAAGGATATAGGCAATGATACAAAAAAATCTGCCACAGATCCAGATCTTGAAGATATGCAGCCAAACCAAAGGGCCATCAGTGGTCTGGTTGAAACCAAACTCCTAAGGAGAAGTGAACATATTTGCCTCCAACAAGAATGGCCAAAAAACGGCCTCATTGCCACATTGCTATCTAAAAATGATGCCAGTGCACATAGTAGCATGCTAGCAGATGAAATAGATCCAAACAGCAATTACCTTGCTATTAGAAAGGAACAGGTTGATGAAGAAGACGGTGATATATTATTAGCAGACCAAGATCTCACAGAGCCAACTAATACACATGAAGCTCTAATATGGAAAAAGGCTATGGACAATGAGTATGAAGTACTAATTGACAAAAAAGCATGGGAGGTTATTCTACCACCTCCAGATACTAATATTGTCAGTAGTCGATGTACTTATGTTTGCAAATGTAATCAAAATAGGGAAAAAAGAGCAAAATCTCACTTAGTGGCTCAAGGTCATACACAGAAATTTGGGGTTGATTATTTTGAGACTTACATGCCTGTTGTTCACCTTGCATCATTATGCACTATATGTGCAATACCTGCCAGGAACAATTGGCTGATCCATCAAATGGATGTTGACAATGCCTATGTTAATGCTGACTTACATGAACCTATTTATACGAAGTAACCTGAAAGATATATTCAGAAGAACCATGACTACATACTAAAATTAAAAAGAAGCCTCTATGGGCTCAAACAATCCAGAAGAGAGTGGTACAGATGTCTAAGCAATGCATTATCAAAGCTTGGATTTAAAAAATCAGCCTCTGATTCAGCTATATTCTATAGACATGGAGGGAAAGGCTTTGTGATCATTGCAGTAGCTGTAGATGATTTAACAATCACAGTGATCCAAGATTCAATCTTACAGGATATCAAAGATAACCTCATGAAGATCTTTAAAATGAAAGATCTTGGTGAGCTCCATTGGCTCTTGAACATAAAGATCAATAGAGATAGGCACTCTTGGTCTATGAGCTTCTCACAGGAGACATACATTGATAAAATAAATGATCACTTTAACCTACAAAGGCCATATGACCCCTCTAGACCCTAATATAAAACTCTCAAAAGATCACTGCCCTAAATCTACTGAGGACAAAGTGGCTATGGCTAAGATTCCTTACAGAGAAGCTATTGGTTCATTGATGTGGGCAGCAGTAGCAACCTGGCCTGATATAACCTTTTCACTATCACTCCTATCTCAATTCCTTGAAAATCCAGGTCCTATACACTGGAACACAGTTAAACACATATTCAGGTATTAAAAAGGAACCAAAGATTATAAACTAACACTAGGAAAGAATCACAATGGTCTGATAGGTTATACAGATGCCAATTGGGCATCGCAAGATCATAGACATTCTATTTCTGCATATGTCTTCCAGATTGACAGAGGATCTGTCTCTTGGAGTTGCCAAAAACAGACAATTGTGGCAATATATGTAATATTGAATAGACTATATAAACAGTCTAATGGAGAACATAAGTAAGCTAGACCAATAGAAAACAAGTAGTTATGTGTCTTACCTCAGTGTTTGAATGTTAAACAACTGAGGGATAAGGGAATCTAGGTAGCTACTTATATAGTCTTTCAGAAACAATAAACTATATAAAAGAAGGAAACAGAAGGAATAGTTTTTGAAACTGTGCAAAAACTATATGCAGTGAATAATAATTATGGAAACAATATGCAGGGCGACATGGTTTGTCATGCTGCAATGTCACCATCTCCAACACTCCCCCTCAAACTGTGGACAGCCACAGCTCAACTGTGAAGTGATTCACTTTTGCCAGTGGCAATGCCTTGGTGAGAGTGTCTGCTACCATATCCTCCATCAGACAGTAAACCAAATGAATGGCACCCTTTTTGATGATCCAGCAAATAAAATGATACTGTACATCTATATGTTTTGTTTGAGCATGGTACTAATGGTATTTAGCAAGTGCAATGGCTAACTGATTGTTGCAAAACATGGTGGTGGGGGATAGCTTTTCATTGAAAAGCTGTTCAATTAGGGAGCAAAGCCAGAGGGCCTCCTTTGCAGCATGGGCAGAAGTTACATACTCACTCTCAGTTGTGGATAGTGATATTATTGACTGATGCTTTGCGCTCCAGGATACAGCACCTCCATTTATGATAAATGCATACCCAGAGACAGCATGTCTATCTTCAGCCATTCTGCTGTCTGCATCTGCATATCTAGTTAGACTGGTTTGAGCATGCCTATAATTCAATGCAAGCTCCTTCATGCCCTTTAGATAACTGAAAAACCTCTTTATGGCATTCCAGTGCACTGGTCCAAACTTTGTTGAATACCATGACAGACTTTTGACAGCAAAAGCAATATTGGGATGCATTCCTAAGGTGGCATACATCAATGACCCAACAGCTTTGCAATATGGAGTATCACACATCTGTGCCCATTCCCCTGTGGTTTTTGTTGTCTGGGCCATGGAAAGGAGCAAACCCAGTTGCATAGGTGTCAAGTATGGTTTCAATTCTTCTAGATTGAAGCATTGTAGAATTGAAGTAATGTAGGAGCATTGGGAAAGATGAATTGTGCATCTTTCTCAGTCACATCTAACCTCGATTCCTAACAACCAATGTAACTTGCCAAGGTCAGTGATTTCTACATGTTCAGATATCTTAGCTTTGAAATGACCAACAAGCTGAGTAGAAGAGGCTGTGACCATGCAGTCATCCACATGTACCAGGACTATCATGGAGCCTTGACTGTTTCATTGGAAGAACACAGCCTGGTCAACATTGCATCATGAGAAAGCTAAGTGGTGCATCATTATATCAACAAGCTTCTGATACCATTGCCTTCCTGACTGCTTCAGTCCATACAGTGTCTTTCAAAGGTGACACACCTTTCCAGCAGAGTTTGGTGCATGATAACCAGGGGGCTGAGCCATATATATGGTTTCTTGATCAGTAAGCTCTCTGTTTAAGTACATGGCTTTTATATTGATCTGATGGATCTCCATGTCCTTTGCTGCAGCCAACACAAGTACAGTTCATATCAAGGCAAGCTTGGCAACAGGGGAAAAAGTGTCAAAGTAGTTGACACTTGGGACCTGGGAGAAGCCTTGCACAACAAGGTGAGCCTTGTAGCAGACCACATTTCCTGCTGCATCCTTTTTCGTGTGGAAAACCCATTTGGAACCAACAATGTTTGCATCCTCTGGTGGTACAGTAAGTTCCCAAGTTCCAGCCTTCTTTAGTAGTGCTAATTCTTCGAGAATGCCCTTTTCCCATAGTTCCCAGTCAGGGTGGCACCTTGCTTCATTCAGGGACCAAGGCTCAATAGCCTCAACTTTGCTCATTTCTGTAACTAGTGCATATTCATCAATTGCTTCCACTATCATCATCCAATTGGCTGATCCTTTTCCCTCAAGAACCACATCTTGATTGATGGCAGTAGGGAGCTGAATTCCAGGAGTGATAACAGGATCAGATGATTGATAAGAGGAAGTGCCATGTCCATCTAAGATATCACAGATGCAGTGACTTGGCTTACACACTCATTTGGCAGGTGCATCTTCAAGTTCAGATTCAGGAAAGCTGATAGTTTCAATGCCAGCAGGTGGGGTTTTAATGAGAGGTGCAGATTTTGATGGAGCAGGGACAACAGCAGTATTTGGAGTAATGGGGGGTATGTCAGTTTTCATTTCAATGAACTGCCAATCCTCCCCCTTGAGATGAGAACCTGATGTGTTCCTATTGTCAAGGTAAACGTTTTGCTCAACACTCACTGTCTGTTTGTTGGGCCAATAGATGTGGAAGCCTTTCCTCCACTCATCAATGCCTGACTAACAGCCTTCTGTGACATGTCCACCCAGTTTGTCACCAGTTTCAGTGTGTACCCACACTTTTTCTCCCCATTTGTGAACATGATGTAAATCAGGTCTCTTTCCAAATGCAGCTTCATATGGTGTTTTACCATCTACAGCTCTAGTTGAGGTGTGGTTCATTAGCCACACCACATGATGCACTGCCTTGCCCCAAAGGAAACTTGGGAGTCCACTGGCATGCAGAAGTGCATGGATCCACTCAACAATGGTGCAATTGCATTATTCAGCCACTCCATTGTGCTGAGGTGTGTCATGCATGGTGAGTTTCTGCACAGTCTCTTTGGACTCCAGGTAAGATATAAAGTCCTTTCCTAGGTATTTGCTGCCATGGTATGAGTGAAGTGTCTTTATGACAGCATCAAGCTGTACATTACACCATATCTTGTACTCCTTGTATGTGCTGAAAGCCTCATTCTTGGTGTGCAACAGGTACAGGTGAGTCAGCCTGGACATGTCATCGGTAAACGTGATGTAGTTGTTATGAAATGTAGGCAATTCTATTAATAGTTTACATTAGTTATTGGTTTAGTTTCACAGTACTGCACAAATTACTCCTAAGCCCCTAAACAGTTTTCTATAAGTAGCTTACATGTATCATTACAATCACTACTGGTAGAAAAGCCCAGTCACTCACAGTTGAGTCTGGTGTTTAGTAGCCATTGAGCCAAGTGGCCATGTTGCCAAAGTTATCTTGTCTCCAGTTGCTCCCTCTCAGTTTTCTTAACAGATTAAAAGTCTCAGTCTCACTGACTGACTAGCTTGACATCTGACATTACAAATTCATAATCTCATGACACATGGCAGATGCAACCTTGTTCGCACATTTCCATTCCCATGCTTCTTGCTCAGCGCACTATCATGACGTTGGCGACACCTTTCATACTGTGCCACATCACATGCTGGCCGTTAAACACTGCCACATTCATGTTCACCTCAGTGTGCACCCACCATTATGAGATGCATAGCTACTTTGAGGAGCCAGGACTCACATCTCAACTCACTCTGTCACTCCCACTCACCCATGGTCATAACCTCAACCTATTCCCCTGGTTGCATACACCTAGTTTCAAGGGGTGTATACACATTTCATATGTCTGTGCGCATTTCTAGACAATTCCTTGCTCACTGCAGATTGCTCACACCCATTTGCATGCTGATCCTCATCCCTCATGCATACTCAACCACCTTTCATCCACCCAACCCATGTACTGCTACTCATGCATCGCACACCACATATGCAATCGTTCCCACATCACAGCTGTTCCTCCTGTCAAACCCCACTCTGCACATCGTGCATCATATGCACTATCATCATGCATCATCCACATCATCAAGGTTCATCCACATGTCGCACATTGTACACACCAAGGCCGTGCATTGTCCATGTCATTGCACACCTCGTCTGCAACTTGCCATATCACACATGTTTTTTCATGCAACTCCCCATATCACATGCTTCATATGTACTTTTTGCACAACTCGCCATATCATGCACCCCCTATGCACCTATAATGTAAGATCCCTGTATCACACACCTCCCACATGCTTATCATGCAACTCCTCCATATTACACATCAATCATGCACCCCCATACTCCATCTTATGGGCTCTTGATAGTATTGCCTCCTTGTTGCAAGCCCTAATGCCTCATTGTTTGGAGTTCATAGGGCTTGAAGGAGTGTGTTATGAAATGTAGGCAATTCTATTAATAGTTTACATTAGTTATTGGTTTAGTTTCACAGTACTGCACAGATTACTCCTAAGCCCCTAACTAGTTTTCTATAAGTAGCTTACATTTATCATTACAATCACCACTGGTAGAAAAGCCCAGTCACTCACAGTTGAGTCCGGTGTTTAGTAGCCATTGAGCCAAGTGGCCATGTTGCCAAAGTTATCTTGTCTCCAGTTGCTCCCTCTCAGTTTTCTTAACAGTAGTAACATTTTTCACCCTTCATGGCAACTGGTGCAGGACCCCACAGACTGCTGTGAATCTCTTCACCAAATTTTGTAGCACA
This sequence comes from Gomphus bonarii, assembly GCA_003316585.1. NCBI lineage: Eukaryota > Fungi > Basidiomycota > Agaricomycetes > Gomphales > Gomphaceae > Gomphus > Gomphus bonarii. The sequence goes on along the minus strand of QFEC01034380.1, from coordinate 3,545 downwards.
GGTGTCTTCAATCACTTTGGGAACAGGCTTGTGAGTGACCTTCATGTATTTGCAAGACTCACAGAAGAAGGGACCCAACAGTGAGTCCTCAAGTTTAACTCCTGTCACAAAACCTTTAGCCACTAATCTCCTAGCCATTTCAGGTGAGATATGGCCCATCCAATGGTGGAATTGATCCAAGGTCAGTACATATGCAGCTAAATTTTCCATATCAGACTCATGCAAGACTCTATAGAGGCCACATCCTGATTTGGGGACCATGCCAACCAACTTGCCATCTGAAAATGTCACATCAAATCCTGCATCATCAAGCTGTCTGACCAACACAAGGGTGTAGCTGACTTTGGGTGAGTACAGGACTTCTGTGAGCCTTAGTTTTGAGATATCAACATTATTTGGTATGTCGATTGTCATCTCACCCATTCCAACTGCTCTAAAGCTTTGCTTGTTTGCAGCTTAGAACAATCTTGGAGCAATCTTGATGCAGTTTTGAACTGCATCCTGGTAAGGAGTGATGTGTGTAGTGCACCCTGAGTCATAGACCTCAACCCAAGGTGAGGTTCCCAGCATTTCTTCAACTTCAACACATACTGCATGTGTGTCATCCAGATCAGCATCAATACAGTTCAAGTCACCACTGGCAAGTGAAAAAACATCACTCTCATTAGTTTCAGGTAACTGCTCCATCTTGCATTCACTGTCTGAGTCATTGCTGACTTCAGAAGACCAGTCTCCTTCACAATCTCCAGTACTTTCAGCATCCAAATCTGAATCAAAGTTTGACAGCAACTGCAGGAGTTCTGAGTCTGATTTGCAGAGCTCATCTGCCATGAAGGCTACATCAGATTCAAGATCAGATACAACAGCAATGTTTGTGGTGCCACTACTGTTCTTGGATCCACTTTTGTTTGCTGATGTCTTGGCAGGTTTAGGACACTTGTCTTTATAGTGTCCCTTGTCACCACAGTTCCAGCAGACACCATGTGGCATCCATTTGGGGCATTTGCCTTTCCATTTAGGTAAGGCAGACATTGCCTCATCTTTGTCACCCCCCTTTGACATGTTGCCACCAGTACAGTGCAATCTCTGTGCTATGTGATGCTCATACTCCTTGGAAACCAGTGAGATGAGCTCATTGGGATCAATGGTGTTTGTAGAGCTGTACAATCTCACACCAGCAAGCAGGTTCAAAGCGAAAGCAGAGAAATGAGGTGGAAGGGATTTAATGATAGTGGAACAGTAATCCTTCTCTTCAATGACAACACCATAGGTGGCCAGCTCCTCTTTCTTTACACATAGCTTATCCAGAAATTCATGCACATTTCCTTTATCAGGGCACTTGGACTCCATGAATTGAGTACACAAGTCTGCTTGTGAAAAAGCACCTGTGAGGGAGATGCTATTGACAAGGTCACAACAACAAGATACTCCAATATTTAATGAGCTGATAAGGAGGTTTTCCACCTGGTGCAGCGGTAATCCTCAGTTTATACAAAGGTTACTAGCAATAAATACATAGAAGGCCCACCTGGTATAGTGGTAATCCTCAGAGATCAAGCTGAGGGGTAACTGTTACACCAGTCACACTTATATACCCTAGCAGAAAGTCACAGAAGGTCATAGAAGGTGACAGAAAATGATGGAAAGTCCCAGAAAGTTATGGAAAGTCATGGAAGGTCATGGAAGGTGATGGAAAGTTCTGGAAAGTTACAGAAAGTCATGGAAAGTCCCAGAAGGTCATGGAAAGTCATGGAAGGACATAAACAAGAAACAACAACTGACAACAAACTCCAAGCTGAACCCTGACAGCACCCTTCAAAGAGAACTCCTTTGAGATAAGGTCCCACTGGTCCTTCAGGGATGTCTTCCCATGAATTCAGATCAGGGTTGACTCAGGGATGCAATGCATGAGGAGGGACTTTGCAGAATGGTCTTCCTTGATTTACAGAGTGAGCACAGATTTCTCTTTAGCAGTGGGGGTGGCACTAAGGGTGGGGCAAACAGAAGTGCTATCAAAGTAACCCCATAGGCCTTTTGCCTCAATCACATCTTGGAAGCACATGGCAAATGCAGTCCAATTCAGGCCAGTCAACATGAGCTTTGGCACTGAGGAGGGGAGGAGATCTGTTGTGGCAAGCACTGTAGTGGTCATTGGAGCAAGAGATGTTTTATGGAAGTAGGAAGTCAGGGCCCAATAACTTGTAATATTGAATAGACTATATAAACAGTCTCAGTGTTTGAATGTCAAATGACTGAGGAAGAGGGGAATCTAGGCAGCTACTTATATAGTCTTTCAGAAACAATAAACTATTTAAAAGAAGGAAACAGAAGGAATAGTTTTTGCAACTGTGCAAAAGCTATATGCAGCAAATAATAATTATGGAAACAATATGTGGGGTGACACAGTTTGTGTCAAAGTATGATCCACTTGGTCATAACGACCAAGGTCCTTCCATACTAAACAATAAGTCCTTGACTTACAAGTCTTAGAATCATGTTCAGCTTGGTTTGGTTACATTCTCTTTCACTCCATTTCTTCTTTTCCTTCATCCACCCCACTTCTCTTACCTCAGTTCATGTACGGGCATGTATGCCCACCTTCATTCCTTCCAGTACTTTTGCTCCACATATCTTCATTCTAGTTTCCATGTTTTATGCAACCCTGTTGCATATCTTAATGTTTCTCCTTTCCCATATAAGCTACCCATTATCTGTATGTATTTTCTGTTCAGATAATCAACTTAGTTAGACATACGTCCTCTAGTTCTTAAGTCCCTTTGTCCACCACTCGGTTCTGACAACCTCAGGCACCAGCTGAGCCCTGTCCAAAATATAGTGGCTTGGCGGATAGATAGGTGCAACACATGAATGTTGAAGCCAATGCCACGTCAGTCCTCAGCTCATTAGACTGAGCCAAACCACCCAAACCAAGGGTGTGTTGTGCACGCACTTAACAGTTTTATCTGAACCCATCATCTATCCATTGTTATACTACTCTCACAGTCATGCCTCCACATACTAGAGCTATAGCACAAGCTGAACACAATCAGCTCACCCCTACAGTCTTACAGCGAAGAGCACATGGAATGTCCTCTACCCCACCTCACCGCTTCAGTCATAACGCTTCACCCCACTCGCTTCATTCTCTCAGTTCCCCCTCACAATCTGCTCAAATTAAAGAGGTTATCAATGATGAACTGTATGAGCAACAAGGCGATGGCAAATACGATAATAACCTGGATAGGAGCAAACATGACCCAGACAGGCCTCCTGAGGCCCCCAAACCAGATGATCCTCCTATTCCACAATACACTCCTCCTGGAAGGCCACTTCCCCTCCCAGAGGCACCCCTCAACCTGCAAACAATCAGGACCTCCTCAATACAATCTTGGAGTTAGGTAGGACCGCACAGCAGCAACGCCAAGATGGTCAGACTGCCCAAACTCAGGACCCAGACCTGTTCGATGGGGCCAACCCAACGAAGCTCAAAAGCTTCATTTTCATGTGCAACATGAATTTCCGCATGCAACCCAATTCCTTTACTG
>QFEC01033999.1:0-19496 GCA_003316585.1 Gomphus bonarii | reverse complement strand
TTGCTCATTTCCCTCTTCCGCTCCTAAGTATTGAAGCTCTTGTTGTTGCTGACAGATGCTAAACGAGAGATGGAGTCATGTGGAACTATGGAATGTACTAGAAGATGACGTAGAAGGTAATAGAAGGAGTGATGTGGAGGTCTGTGTATCGGACTGATGATGTGGGAGAAAAGGCAGAGATGGAGTATGGAGTATGCAGAGGTCATGTGGGGGTTGTCCGTGGCATGGAGTCTGGTGGAGGATCGAGATCTGTCTAGAGGGCTGAGATCGATCTGGAGGAGCGTGGAAATGAATGATAAATGGGTGCCAGGACGGAGATTTGTCGGAAGGAACCTAGGATCTAACAAGTGAAGGCATTGGGATGCATCTGGAAATTCATGTTGTATAAAAAAATGAAGCTTTCCAGCTTCTTTGGGTCAGCCCCATTGAAGGGGTTGGGCTCCTGAATTCAGGCAGTATGACTGAGTGAACTGAGCTTAGTGAATCATACTTCGACAAGAGCTGAATGCTGGTCTGAGGCTGTTTATGAGAGGTCCAAGCTGTCTAAGTTAAGCTGAGATTGTTACAAGGTACAGAGTTAAAGGGACTTGGCTTCAACTTGTGTGTTGCACCCTCCCAAGTCATCTTGTCACTGATTTCAGAGTGATGTTACAGAGAGGGATTACAGAGGGAAGTTCAGAGGTAATGAGAGGAAGACTGAATTGATACCAAACTAGTGAACTAGCTATGAAGGTATGGAGGTTTATATACATGTGAGGGCCTTGTATTTAAAAAGAACAATGTAATTTAAAAATGGAAGAAATATTACAACAGACTATGGAGTCACTACAAGGGGGGAGCATGTCATACAGAACAATGGAACATACTAGAAGGTGATGCAATTAATGATGGAGGTGGTGATGTGGAGATCTGTGTGTCAGGGGTGATGTGAGGCCAATGATGGAAAAGGGTATTGTGTGGATGGAGATCATGTGAAGGCTTCATAGGGAATGAGTTTGTACAGAAATGGTTTGGAGGGTTGAGTGGGGGATTGGTGTGTCTTGAATGTGTCTTGGAGGTGAATATTTAGGGGCACTATGATATATGATGCCTGAGATCTATCAGAGGGAATCCAGGATCTAACAATTATCAAGATTGCTCAAAAATGGTCAAATGTATACATATATACATACTAAACAGGTCATAAAAAATCATAGAAAGTCATAGCAATATACTAAAAATAAATCTTGACTATTTGAGCTCATTATCTTGTTGTAAATTTAGTAAGAATCATTATTTTCATGAAAAAAAATATAATATTGCTCAATATCAGTATTAGGTGATGTTATGCAGAAAGGAAGTTCTCAGTTATTATATTTAGTTAAAAGGTCAAAATCCAAAAGAAAAGACAAAAGAAAAACATATAGGTAGAAAACACTTAGTATATGCATGGGACATGAAAGATATAAACTATCCAAAGAGGCTACAAAAAGAATCAAAAAGTTATGATCCTTTCTCTGTCATCTACAACTATTTACATGTAGGGTATATCCATGACTTTTGGTTCCAGTTCAGTTAGCGCCCAAGCAGCTATGGGGTCAGAGGGGTGGATTGGAAATAGAGAGGATTGCCAGGACTATGGGAACAAAGGGAAAGATAAGAAAAACATTGGAAATGGAAATGTACAAGGAGGATAAGGTCCAGAGTCAAGTGACACAAGGGAAAATGGAAAATGAGTGCATATATGCACTCACTGGGGCCATCTACCACATTTGGGAGCATACCATGTGCTGCAGACATAGGAGACTCAAAGAATTGAACTGAAAGAAGAAAAGAAGAAAAAGATCAATTGGAAAATGATATTTGATATGTTTTGGATAGCATATATGCGACTGCCTAACTACACGTAGCATGGAACACTGCTGCTTCGATCCCAGAATGGATTTATTTCCTCTTTTGAACTACTGATGATTTGAAATTGTAACAATGTATAAGTAGCATAGTTCTAGTTAACAAAAAACTAGTGAGACATGCTAAACTGCCTGTCTGCTCCTTGCTCTGTTTGGTGCTTTGCTAAAATCCCAATTAGGAACACTGTCAGACTCATCATTTGATCTCTGAACTTTTTCAGATAGGTTACCAACAGTCTTATATTATTGCTCACAAGTTATCAAGCACAGAGCCTAACTACATGGATTTCTAACGATTTTACAAGTCGTTTGGAACATCCAACCAATCTCTCAGTACTGGTGCTAAAGTGCCAGATTGTCACTTCTGTGGAATATAACAATTCCTCATTTTTACAAATCATTTTCCACAATATAGTTCAATGCACACAATCTATATAAATCACATAAATACAAGAAACTCATTCCTACATTTAAATAGTAGCTCTTAATATCAGATTAAGAGTCTCAACTCTCCAAAATGACACAAGTAGCTAGTAACACTTCCCACCCCAAACATGACATCCATAAATTTTGAAACATAAAACCAAAGTTGGGTAGAGACAACTGGACATTGTGGAAGAGAGAGATCCTTGCAATGGCAAGAGAGAGGGGGATATATGCCACAATCATTGAGAAGGACAATATCCCTACTACCCCCAGTACTACGAGCTCACTCACAGAGCTCACAGACAAATGGAATGACAGAAATGACTCTGCATATAATCAAATTTTATTATGCATATCCCCAGAATTACAGACAGTGATTGACAACATGGATGTCACATCCAAAGCTTGGATAATCCTATTAGGGAAGTTCAAGTCACATGACCCAAGCAAAATCAGTATCATCAGGATGAGATATGACAACTATCATATGATAGATGGACAGTCTGTTATAAAATATCTCACTACTATGAAAGAATACAGAAACCAACTGAAAAAGATGGGAGAGATCATTGCATATTCCACCCATGCAGCCACCATACTCAGAAACGTACCCAAATATTGGTGAGCTATATCACAGACAATCAGAATGATCACATACATACCCAAGGAAATCTAACTACAACTCAAGGCTCATAAGGCTGATCTTATAGTGCTCCAAATGGCTAACCAAGCTGTCACTGTATTTATTGCACAAGCAAAGCCACCACCCAGATCAGTCTTCCCTTGACCACTTGTCAATAATTCAACATCAAATGACAATCAACCACAATTCCAGACCCCACCAAACAGAGGTCAATGTCAACCTACGTTCAATTGTAACAATTGTGGCTGAGCCAGCCATCTGGCATCAAAATGTTATTTGCCCAGTAGAGGACTTGCAGGGCAGGCACCATGGAGACAGGAAAACAGACAAAGTAATCAAAATACTTTACCCCCTAGACCACGAACACTGAATCCTGTCGCCGCCCAATCAATCACTCAATATAACAGATCAATTGGAGAAACACCCATGAGAATGACTAACGAGAACATAACTGACCACATCATGGTAGTCACGGTCATAGAGACAGCCCAAAAGATAAAACCTTTTATATACTCATCTATGGCCATGCATATATTATCCTCAATCAAGGATAAAACTCATTTTTGGTTAGTAGACTCAGCCATGTCCAGCAATCTCTCCAGCAATCTCTTGTTATTCAAATCTATACATGAGATTGCACCCATTACTATCCAAACAGCTAGCAGAGACACAGTCACTGCTAACCAAAGAGGCACTATTCATATCAAAATTATATGTACACCAGATTTTAACATGCCTGATGTCCCCATCACTCTCACAGATGTCATATATGTCCCAAACCTCCAAACAAACCTGTTATCTGTTGGAAAAATGATAGAGGCCAATGTAGACATAGTATTTACCAAAGGAATTTCATTTTTAACTCACAAGGGAGAAAAAATTGCTTATGGCATCAAAAAGAATAACCTGTTTTTTTTTATGGGATTTAGGGTAGCAGATGACACACCAGAGATAGCCAAACTATCTAAAGAACACCCCAAATTGTTTTGTGGCACCACCGATTAGCTCATACAAACTATAGCACACTGGAAGTGATGAAACGGTTGCACACTGTGAACAGATATTATCCTAATACACATACAGGTCAGATACCCCAGTGTATAAGCTGCCCGTTTGGGGAACAGATATGCTTATTGTTCCCATCTTCCAAGAAAACTCCCACTAACATCGGAGACGTTATAGTCTTGGATGTATGTGGCCCATTCGAATTATCCATCAGTGGGTACAAATATTTTATCACCTGGATTGACTGCAAGTCCAGGATGGTAACCCTTCATTTTCTCAAAAATAAAGAATGTAAAATGATTACCGAATCCTTCAGAAGATATGCAGCCTGGTTGCTTCGTCAAAAACAAGTTCTAATTAAGAATATTCAATCAGATAATGGAGGAGAATATACTTTGGAGGAATTCGCCGATACATGTGATAAGTCTGGATCATTCACAAGATTACACCCCAATATAACAGGATCGCTGAACGATACAATGGAATGCTACAGGAGGGAGCTCACACACTCCAACATGAAGCAGACTTATCAAATAAGTTCTGGGTATCTACTATTCACACTGTGAATTTCATTAGGAACTGAGTTCTCCACAGCCGTCTAGGCATATCCCCGTATGAATCTTTCTGGGGGATGAAGCCTATGATCAACTGGCTCAGAACGTATGGCAGCAGATGCTGGGTACTTGTCCCAAAGGCTATCAGAAAAAAGGGAGAATTCAAATTGATAGAAGGAATCTTCGTTGGTTACTACAACAACTCCAAAGCGTACAAAGTATGGATCCCTCATACCAGATCAATCATGAAAGCCAGAGACGTGATATTTGATGAGTCAAACCATATTGAGAGGATTACTATACATTCCACAAATGATGACAATTTACCAGAGCTCTGGACAACAGAATCCAAGATTACTATCACCCCCACATCATCTCCCACTACTACATCAGACTTGATAGAAGATTCTACTCTAACAACCCACACAGAAACTATCGAAATGCAACAGAACACCGATGATCATCAGACAAACACACTGGAAGAAATAGGAACGGAGAATGGAGACAAGGAGGAAGTTGAAAACTCGAGCGATACCGAGGTGGGGACGGCGCCTAAGGACTTCTTTCCACAATATAGTTCAACGCACACAATTTATATAAATCATATAAATACAAGAAACTCATTCCTACATTTAGTAGTAGCTCTTAATATCAGGTGAATGTCTTGGTATGAATGCATGCATCTTGATGAGGTCTCAACGGTCCGGTTAAGTACCACGGATCACCGGATCAACTAGAACCCGTACTTCGATCTATCTTTCATCCTTGCACGCTGAGACAGTTAAGGGAGGTCAGGTGCCGAAGCGCCCCAAAGAGAATGACATAGTGCGAGAGACCGTAAAGTTCAAATGAACGAAACGTCCGTAATAGTAACCAGACCGAACAATACCAGTGTAACAGAATTAAAGGTACGTGGAAACACAAGGTCCAAACAGGAGTGCATGCCCGAGCAAAGAAATGATCGTGGCAACATATATCGTGCGCGATGTGCATAAAAAACAGCTAGGGAAAAAGTGTCATACGCGCATGATGAGACATAAATGAAATAAAAACACATAACTTGGTGCATCCCCCTCCGTGGGAGACCTCTTGCACTCCCTCCGCGTTTTCCTTTTAGGTAGGCACCTTTTACCTCCTACCAGTACAAGGATGGTCCACTGACCGTTGCTGACTCCGACTTGTTCCTATCCAGGTCTGTTGATATCTACGGTGAGCCACCCATGGTTGCTATTGACTAGTTTCATGAGCTTGTTCACTAGCTATATCTACAGCAGTTTTCCCCTTGTAGGCTGCTCGCTTGGTCGGGGTCTGTTGCCGCGCTCATCTCGATTTCTTTGTCGTCCCTCTCCCTTCAAGGAAGGTGTAGGGGATGCTAGCGGATGACTCGGATGGCGGCTGCGCGCAGTGAGCGTGAATGATTCGACCAGTTTAACCTCGCTCCTCACCTAAACTCCGGTGAAACGGTCATAGATGTTGTTGGAGCAGTTCGCTCAATTTAGGAGATCATAGTCAAGTTTCAAGTGAACCTCTGCCGACTAACAGTACATGATGCCGCTTCGAAGTCTGTGTTATCCCCCTGATCACTCTCGATCGACCAATGGTCGTAAAATTATCAAGCATCGTAGGACTGCCAACCCACCTCAAAGCGACATTGAAACAAACCAGAAATCACAACGGTGATTGCTGGCTTGTTTGAATGTCGCTCAGACTTAGGTGTATCTAAAATTGATAATGGGAGATGTTGACGTTTGACTGGACGTTGGCTTCTCGGCGTGCACGACTCAGCCATACTCTTCGATATTGACACGGGTTCCCAAAACGAAAGAAACTCAAAGTTTCCAAGAGATCTGAGTCCTATGATGTGATACGAGGTTCCTCTACCGCCGTCGATCCAGAAGAAGATATCTTTGCTCCAACAGCGAGATTGTTGTTCCGAGTTCTCTTCAAATCCACTCAATCCACTCAATCCGCTACTGTGCCGAACATTCTACCCTCCAGCGTACACTTGTGGGCGTACTATCCCCGGTATTAAGTCGGCTGGTGTGAAGAACGTCTCTTGTAACATGCGATGGGAAGGGGGAAGGCAATTACTCACATGGAAGGCTTTGAAACAAAGTGTAACTTGACTTATCTCCGCTTCAACCATTGTTGTATATTTCTGACATAATCGGTAACTAACTACGCTTTTTTTACCATATTCAAAGTTGCTGTTGATTCTCATCTCAAATTTATTACCTTGATTTGGTTGGACTCGCCACTATTTTTTTTCCCCTGACTCCGACGTAGGAAGGGTGGATTTATGTTGAATCCCACTTAGGCATTGACTTTCGTCTTTGCTTTAAATTAGATTCCTTTCCTATTCCCTGATCCAAACTAGAAGATTTTTCGAGAAGCAGAGATCAACGGTGCTGGCTTGTGAAAAACAGTCACTTTTGGATAAGAAATTTACCTAACACAATTATTGAAAGACAGGTGGTAACTCAAAAGAAGTCGGGGATAGGCGCGGCCACCGCCAAATCGTCAATCTTACGTGAGCTAGGCTGAGCTGAGATTGAATAGTCGTGGTGGCGCAATGAGCTTGAGCCCGAGCCTCTCAGACACAGATTTTCCTTACTTTCAGTATACCTCGCTGATCGGTACACATACGCTTTTGCTCGCTTTCATAGCTATAGTTCTCCCTCGCGGTACGCTCCTCATCACGCCCTTACCCCCCCAACAGTCTTCTCTCGATAAACCGCAGCATTATGTTCTTGAGCCTATCACCGCAAGTCCGGTATGGACTCTTTTGTGGTTGTGCGTGGGAACGGGCGTATGTCAAGCGTGGTGGGGTGGATGGATGAGGGTGTTGTGGGCAACTTATCCACACCATGAAGGCAATTCCAGTGACAACCCAGAAGGGCTTGGGAAGGGAAGTGGAGGAAAGATTGAGGTAGGCATGGTTATCCGAATCCATATCTCAACTGATTAAGACTCCTAACTCACAGGCCTTGCGGAACGCGTGGACTAATACACTGTTTGTCTCCACACTTTTTCACGTTATCATTATATTATTCGGTGCCCCCATATCCAGGTAACATGTTTCTCAATCGTTACGCAATGAAAACTGATTTGAGAGGACGTTCTCTAGTTACATCGCTCGCACATATCTTCTCTCCCTCTTATTATCCGTCCTCACAATTTTCGTGCCGTCATACTCGCTTTCTTTGCCCATCATCTTGAATCCATTCATGCATGAATTAAGCCTCCAATGGATCAGACTATTCATCCAACGCAAGTAAGCTTGATTTATTCCAGCTAATAAATCGCACATTCTATTACCCATAATTCTATACTAGAATACACACTGCAGTAGAACGAGCATTTGTACTTCCTGTTCTCGGAACCATTATTGGCTCTTGGGTAGGTGCATTCCCTATCCCTCTAGACTGGGACCGTCCCTGGCAGGTCTGTCCCCCTCACATACTGTCTAATTAACCGTCCATTTACATCACATCCTAACGATTCAAGGCTTGGCCTCTCGCCCCCGCATACGGTGCTTTGGCAGGTTATGTCCTTGGATCTTGGTCGTCCCTCATCATCAATACCGTTCTATTCCTCGCTGGCCAGGACGTTCCACAACAGCATACCGACGTGGTGCCAGCGACCGGGGGTCCCAAGGCCACCAAAAAGCGGAACAAGAAAAAACGAGAATAAAGTCATGCCATGTTTACAGAAAAACAACACTCATGTTTATTGGCTATTTTAGTTTTCAAAGCAGGCACTGATCTAACTTCAATGTAAAATGTAAAAATAAGTGTGCATAGTGTTGGAGACGTGCTTAGGTGGGCCGACCAGCCAAAGCAAGTTGTGCTTTTTAGCCTTCTCAGCTGCAGTTGGTTCGAGGAGGTGCGTTCATCCGACTGCACAACGAATGTGACTATTGTGCCAGCACTGTTAGCTTATGAAAAACACCTGCAATTAGTCAAAGTCTCAGCCACTGGTCACTTCTGAATAAAGAAATTTAACCTAGCACAATTGTTGAAAGACAGATGGTAGTTCAACACAGTGAACAAGGTTAGTCAAAGAATGAGTCAGGAATAGGCATGTGCGTTGCAACGGGATTTTAACGCACATAGCCCTGTATTAGCTAACATACCACCCCGCCTCGAATAAGGATGCTGGTTATTTATTTATAAGACAGCCGGCAAGGTGGTTGCCTATTTGGCATGACAGTAGATAGGAGTTCGATCTGGTCGCCTTTTCATATTGGCGTTCTAGTACCCTCGCGCGTACACGGCGACGTGGGCTAACGCCCCCGGGTGGGTTGGTGTGCACCACGGCAGCTTGGATGGATTATGTATTAGCAACTCTCATGAGCTTATAAACACTCAAAAATCTGGCCTGTAGAAATCTAAAAATTCAGAAATATTTTCAGTCGAGTAAGTGGGAACGGGACTGAGGGGACATTGAACTAACTACCTTACTTTATATACTGTACGGATGTGGAACGAGACAAAATAAATAATGAAGATTGAAGAAAAGGCGCAGAGAACACTTTCCCGTTCCTTGCCTTTTTGTAAAATTGATTGTTCAGACGAATGCGCTGGCATGGAATAAGCTTGAGGAGTCGTTGAGAATGTGCGTTCTCGTGAAAAGACCAGTACATCTCCAGAATTACCCACTGTTGTTCCCGACGGTTAATTAAAAAAAGAGAGAAAAGCGCAGCACGATCGGTTTGGAACGCCGCAGACTCCCACTCTATAGCATTCAATATGGCCACATCCTTCGTGAGATATATCTCGTCGCTTTGGTAGATTGGCGTTCTAAGTAACACCCTCGCCCGTACACGTCAACGGGGTCCATATACCCTGGGACGATTGACAGTGAGCTGAGCTTCTAATACGACACGCCAACCTGAATGGATTATGTGTTAACAACTCTCGTGACATTATACAACTCTGGCCACATCCTTCTCAGAGCCACTATCGAACCACTGTTGAACCATAACATCTATTAATATTGACATCGCGAACTATGGTATGCATACCAGGACTATTTTATGCGTACGCAAGAGGTACATCGTCGCTAGTGACCTCAAGAGCGCAGGTGACATATTCTTTGACAGTCAATAACTAATTGTGCATCGCGATACTTGATTACCTTCGCCACTCATGCCACCGTCGATGAATGGTGGACAGCAGTCGCCCGCCGACTTTGTTGCCTCTGGATATACCAAGTTTGCCGGAGTGCAGCATGTCTCGCTTCAGTTTTACGTTCACCCAGATGCGAGCATTTCGGACACCCTCACTGATGATGGCTGCGCTTAGCAGTTCTTCGGACGCACTTTCTTTACCCCGCTTAACAACAAAGATGGTTGTAATAAATACGCCGATCATATCAGCGGTCAAGGGTTAGTCGCAGTTTATCTAATCGAGGCGATTCTCCAGACTCACCTGCATTGTTTCGGTATTATCTTGAAGGTATTTCATTCGATCTCTCCTCGATCCTGGCCATTATTGGTATTTCAACGACAACAATGTTGTCGTATCTCGTACTCGCCGCACTAAATTCATCATTACCATCCAAGGTCAGGAAAACAGCAACCGTGAGCTGGTGATGATCAGCACCGATCAAATTACTATCAGCATCAAGAATGCCAGAACTCTGCTGCTAATATACGTTGGTTTATATGATAGGAAGATGCGGGGTGCTCACCTATCTTAACGGAGACTTCCACAGCTTGTTGGTTTACAAGCTTCGATGGCGGCTTCAGAGTCCCGGAGGATGATGACCAAATAGTGTGCATGGGGGTCGATCCGGTGAAGGGCAGCGGAGAGAAGTGGGAACTCGTTTAATTGGTTGGGTCTAGATCCTACGTTTGTGCCAAACGCTGAAAATGAGAATATTCACAACCTTACTTGGTTGAAGATCTTCCATCTGTATTTCCATGAGATCCGTGTCAGCCATGTCGGTCTATGATGACTACCATCTCCGTCTACCAGGTTTCTTAGGAGAAGAGAAGAGAGGAATAATGCACCATATTGCCTTCTTCTCAGACAGCTGCGGACGTTAATCGCATACCCTCAAGATGATATTCACACATTAGTGAGGATGCTGAAAATCACTCACACAATAAAGATGTAAGAGTTTGAGAGTACCTTCTCGTAACAATCATTCATCCAGGGGTCGGGCTCATCTCGCCAAGAACATCCTCCGTCACTCGCGCCTCGTTCGCCTCGTCAGAACGGGACGACGCCGGTGTACTAGCCTCAGAATCTCTCGCATTAGGCACGATGACAGCTGCAGCCTCGACTGGGGGTGGTGCTGCTGTTGCCATTATTACGTCCCGATCCCCACCTACTCTCAAGCCCTCTGTCTCTCCAGGGTTTGTTTCCTGTTCCTGCACTTCTTGCTCCTCCTGTTCCTGCTCCCCCCCCGCCTCAACCCGCGCACGCCACTCATATCTATCCCTCAGGAGGGCCACAGCTTTTACCGCTCTCTCTATTCTCGAGTCGTGTGCCCTCTTAATCTCCATACACTCGTTTACCACCAACTCACACCCCTCCGTCCCTGGCACAGCCGGCGCACCCTCTGACGTAGTAGACTTTATGACGGCGGCGATGCGGCGCACAGACGCATCTTCTTCATTTAGAACTTGCAGCGTGGGCTGGTTTCTAAGAAGTGGTGTGAGGGCGTGATCGAGCTGTTGTTCGGGGATAGAGCAATTGGGATGGAGAGCTCGGTTCTGGAATGGATTTTGGGGAGGGAGTAGACCCTTTTGTGGGGCTTGTTGTTGTTGTTGCTGCTGCTGGCTTTGATGATGAGCGAGTGCGAAAGAGAGCGAAACGAAGAGAGAGTGCGTCTGACTGAGGAGGAGATTGTATCTCGCGAGAATGTCAGGCCATGGTGGCATTGCAGGGGCACCGTTCGCATCTACGAGAAATTGCAAGGCAGTGATGGATTCCATGATCTGTGTCACTCTGTACTTGAGTGACTCGAGTTGTGCGATGGGCAGCTGCTCACTAGTATTTGGCATAGCGTAACTGGCACCCACTGAGGCCCACTTGCCGCGCCAACTCAAACGTTCATTTTCACTGGAGGCACTGAAGAACTTTTTGACCCAAAATTTTAACCTAAGTTTAAATTTTTTATTCCTATCAAAAATTCAGCAATATCTCGACAGAAATTTTGTGAAAGCTCAGATGGAACTTGGTTTCTTTAGAATCTGTCTAATTATTTCAATACATCTTGTCCATTTACTTCACTGGCTCAAATTTCATTTTGAACTAATTTTCAAATCATCATTTCTTGGTCAATTCTTGACAGATTTGTCTGAAATTTGAAATATGATCCTTCTTGTATATTGCCTTGGTGCTCTCAACAGTAGAAGTTCCAAATAATTTTATTTAATAATTTCCACCTACCTGATCAAAGAGTTGTAGAGCTCAAACTGTTGGTTAAAAAATTCTGAAAATAATCACAGACCTTGTGTAGTATTTCCTCTTTGCTCTGTAAATTTATTTTAGACCAAATCATAAATATGTGTAGTCTGATCAATTAAATAACATGACATCATGAAGTACCAATATGGCTCAGTTGTATGTGTGTTACTGATACAATAGAGCTCTCAAGGTCTAAAAAAATCAAAGCACAAAGAAGAAATGCTAAGGAAACTCTGTGATTATTCTCAGAGTTTATGAACAACCAGTTTGAGCTCCCAGTTCTTTGATACAGGTAGGGTGGAAGGTTTGGTTAGGTTGACCAAAGAATTCATTTTTATATAAATATATTTGGATTTTCTACTGTTGGGAGAAACAAGGCAATATACAGGAAGGATCACATTTTTAAGTTTCAGATTAAATATGTCTTCAATTGACCAAGAAATGATGGTTTTCAAATCATCTCAAAATGAGAATGGAAATGTAATATTGGCAAGATCACATGCAAATGACAATAAGCAAATGCTGACAATTGAATTACAATTTTGAAGGAAAAATCTCATAATCCACTCTCCACTTTCTCAGAATTATATTTGGCTAGATTACTGGCTAGATTACTCTATTTAAAAGTGAGTGTAAGGGCAACCCTTGGTGATACTAGGGGCCTACCTGCTGGGCCTGCAAAGGGACTCCAACCCCAGATTATCCACAGGTTCTCATACTAGACACTAGCAAGGGGGAATCCTAAGAGGAAAGTCTAAGGATTCTGTTGTTAGCAAGCCCCTATTATATAAACAAATGGCCTGTTGACAGTAAAAATGCTGATCTCAGCTAAATTTCATATTTGACTCTGACAGTGCTTATTTCACATCACCTTCACCATTATCTCATCTCACATCCAAAACCCCCAACATTGCCACACTATCATTAGAAACATGAGGCATTATCATGTTATCCACAGAACTTATCCCCATCTAAGATTTCAATACTCATGGTCCCAATTTCCAAATAGAACCATCAGTTGCACATTATCTCTGAGTCCCTCCTCCTGCATGTCATCTATTCAGAAGACAATCTCATCCAATCTACAACTGATCATATGCCATAGGAGATGTGGTCTATTTTCAAGAAAGTCATATACCTACATTTTCTTTGGAATGGCATATAGACCTGGCATACAATGACAGGAGAAGAGTTGAATATAAGGCAGAGTTTAGGGTGCCTTCCCACCCTGATTATCCTCCCAATCCATTCAACTTTCACTTCATAACAAGATATGAGTATACACTTATATTCCTTGTCAGCCACCTCCTTGTTAGATCTCAGATCCCCTCTGATAGATCTCTACTTTAGTGCCCTTATTTATCCACCTCTGAGTCACATCTGAGTCACACCAAACCCCCACTCGGCCCTCCAAAGTGTTATAAATGAAAGAAGAATTCATTTTAAATAGCTAAAACAGTAGAAAAGCACAAAAAATACATAGTCAGAGAACACAAGCCAATTTTACTTAGTATATGCATGTGAGATTGAAGCTTTCATTGATCTGAAGGATCTACAAAAGAAAGTGAAACTTTCTGACTGTTTCTCATTATTCTACAGCAGTTTACATGTATACCAAACATGGGGATTTGCCCCCAGGGTGATAGGGAATGGAAAGATGGAATAGAGTTAGGGAGTTAGGCTGGAGCTATGGAGACAGCAGAGTCAGTGGGAATCTATCATATATAGAGATAGAAAGAGATGGATAAGGTCCAGAATGAATTGAAGTAAGGGAAAAATGAAAATGAACACATATATACACTCACCAGGGCTATCTGCCTCATTTGGACATGTAGCACACAATGCAGACACAGGAGAACTGAAGGAAGAACAAAAAGAATAAGAAAAAAAGAAGAGAGCAGCTTTTTTATATCATTTTGATCAAAACCCAGGTAACATGGATACTCTGATACATATAGCACAGAGGGCTGTCACCCCTACCCTGACGTAGTCTCTTCCCTCTTTCACTCAAACTAATATTAGAATTGCAATAATGTATAAGTACTATAGTTCTAGATACACAAACACTAGTTCCTCATGCTATACTGCCTGATCACTCCTTGTCTTACCTAGCACTTTGCTAAAAACCCATTTAGGAATACCTTCAGACTTGTTGTTCAAGACCTAAATGTATTCAGAGAAGTTCTACTTACTATTCTGATGCTGCTCACAAATTTCTGAGAATAAAGACAAGTCTCTGATTATTCTATTGAATTTATACATTACTTAGAATACTGGGCCAACCCTTTGGTACCAGCACTAAAGGGCTGGTTTGCTACACTTAGATAGATTAGACCACCTACATCACCCCAGAACATTTTCCATAGAATATACCATTAGAAACAGTCAATTAGACAGAGATCCTACTTAGTAAACCATCCCCACCCAATCCATGACTCTTAATTACACAAAGTACTCCTCTACAAACATGTTTACTCCAAAGTCCTCATATGATCTTTGTACAGACATCACCCACTCCATTATTGACCTCCCATCACCTCCAACACACAGATCCTCACATCACCACCTCCATCATTCTCTGTATCATCTTCTAGTATGTTCATTTGGTCCACATGGCATGCTTCCCCTTGTACTAACTCCATAGTCCATTATATTAACTTTTCTGTATTCAGACTATGTTGTTCTTTTTAAATACAAGGCTTCTGCATGTATATAAACCTCCATACCTTCATAGCTAGTTCTCTAGTTCTCATATCAATTTACTCTCCTTAATACCTCTGTAACCTCTCTCTGTAACTTCTCCATAACCCTTCTCTGAAATTAGGGATAAGACAACATGGGAGGGCACAACACATAAGTTGAAGCCAAGTCCCCTTGATTCCATACCCTTGGTTCAACTTTGACAGCTCAGACCCCTCAAGATACCTCAGACATTATGTCCTTGACCCCAGATTTAATACTCCTCCCAGACCCCTATCCTTTTCTTGTATGAAGGAGAAACTGATATGTTGTCTGTGACCTTGCAATTCTTTGAGGTGACTCAGTTACCTGGAGTTGTTGGACTATATGTTTGATGTTTATTGGTAGACATTCTTATTGTACCTTTATACTGACTCACTTGTTTTGATATAACTTACCCTACTTTTCAAGTTTGCTAGTCTTTTCTCATTGTTACTATCATCTTTTCCCATTTTGTTATTGTTTCAGATATTAGCCCCTAACCTAACTTAGCATAGCAGTTCTTACTTCAATATTTCTTCAAAGTTTTGCCCTTTAGTTGTGAGGGTGATGGTATGACAAGGCCACAACTACAAGATACTCCAATGATTATGAGCTGATAGAGACTAATCCACCTGGTGTTGTATTAATCCTCAGTTAATACAGGGTTTACTAGTGTTAAGTCTGAGGTTGAGGACATAATGTCTGAAGGTAACTTGGGGGGTCCAAACTGTCAAAGTTGAACCAAGGTTGACACAAGGGTATAGAGTCAAGGGGACTTGGCTTCAACTTGTGTGTTTCCCCCTTCCACATCATCTTGTACCTAAATTTTGAAGAGAGGTTATGGAGTGGTTTGGAGGAAATGAGAGGGAGACTAAATTGATATTCAAACCAGCAAACTAGCTACAAAAGTATGGAGGTTTATATATATGTGAAGGCCTTGTATTTGAAAAGAACAATGCAGTCTAAATATGAAAGAGATAATATAATAGACAAGTTACTACAAGGGGGGAGTGAAGGGATGGAGCAACCTTGTTCACAGTAGATGGCAGGAAATTCAGAAGATATCTAATGTTTTCACTCCTCAGTGATTGTCAACACTAATGTTTATTACAATTATACCTAATGTTTTCACTATACAATTAAAAGTAATGAAAAATTCAATATGGAACTGGCATTTTATGGCAGTTTACTCACCTCCTCAGTGATTGTCAACACTGAGGAGGGAGGAAATATGCAGGCAGTGTCTCACCTGCATATGCATCAACTGGCACTTTAGTGCCAGCAAAGCACCCATCTAATAAGTGAGGGCACTAAGTGACTGCTTGGACAGCTCCTGCTGAACTCCAGGGGCATGTGTGTAGTCTCAAGGTGGAGGCAAATTTGGGTGCTGCACCTGGTAATGTATAATAAAATAATGTCAGAACTCATGAACAGATACAAGTAAAATTACAGAAAAATTCTGAAAAATAATAGTGAATGTATTGAACTGTTCTTGGTGTTTTTTGACTGTAAAAATAGGATATATTAAGTTTGAATCTCTCAGAGGTGGTGTAGTGCATATATGCACCTACAGGGAGTACATCATATGGAACAATGGAACTTAATGTAATTAATGGTGGAGGTGCTGACATAGAGATCTGTGTGTTAGAGGTGATGTGATGATGGTGATAGAGGAGGGTGATGTGTGTGGAGATCATGTGAGGACTTTAGGGTGAGAATGTTCATACAGGTTTGCTTCAGAGGGTCAAGTGGGGGTTTGGAGTGATTTGGATGTGAATCAGAGGTATATGATTAAAGATGCTAAGGTATATAATATCCAGGATCTATTGGAGGGGATCTGAGGTCTAATAATTAGCAATATACACATGAAAAGCCTACCTGGTATAGTGATAATCCTCAGAGTTCAAGCTAAGGGGTACCCATCACACCAGTCACAACCCTATGCCCTACTCTGGTGCTTATTATGTAACCAGAAAATGCAAAGTGTGGAAGTGTAAACAAGAAGAAACAAGTCAAACCCTGACATTAGTATTCCTAACTCTGATGCTATCATCTATTTCAAGATCAAAAGGCCTGATATGTTTTGTAAATACTACATATATGTGTAAGATAACAAAGCCTGATATATTTTTCAAATGCTTGTATTCTGTTAAGTACTTATAAGACTCCTCTACCTGCCCATAATAATAATAAACACACTTGACTAAGATAGATATACCTTGTACTCTATTTCAAGGTTAAAATTCCTGACATATTTTGTAAAATCTACATAGATGTGCAAGATAACAAAGCTTGATACATGTTTAGATAGTTTGTATTCTATTAAAATACTTGCAAGACTATCCTACCTGCCTCTACCTACTCTCAGGGTTCAACTTGGATTTCATCTTGTTTCTTCTTATTTACAATCCCACACCTGATATTAAGAGTTGTTGATTTGGATAGGGGGTGGTTTGCTAAGTGGAATTCTGACTAATAGACCATTTCTAATAGTCTATACTGTGGAAGATGTTTTACAAACATGTGTGTGTGATGTATTTCATCCAGGTGTGGCAAACCAGCCTTTTAGCACTGGTACTGAGGGATTGGTATTCTAAGTAAATTGTAAATTTGATAGAAAAACAAGCTGCTTGCCTCTGTGCTTAACAACCTGTGAGTAGTGTTTTGATAGTAACAAAAACTTATCTGAGAAATGTCAGGTCTTGACTGAGGGCATTCCTAATTGGGTTTTTAGCGAAGCATCAAACTGAACAAGGAGTGATCAGGCAATATAGTGTGAGGAACTGGTGGTTCTGTAGCTAGAGCTGTACTACTTTTACAAAGTTGCAATTCTAATTGTTAGTCTGAGAGAATAAGGAAATAATCCACTTTGGGATAGGAGCAATGGCTCTCTGCATTATATGTAGCTGGGTATCCACATATATGCTATCCAGATTTGGTCAAAATGATTGGAAAAAGCTGCCTTCTTTCTTTTTTTCTTGTATGTTTCACTTCTCCTTGAGTTCCCTATGTTAGTCACACATGTTACACATCCAAATGAGGCTGATGGCCCCAGTGAGTGCATATATGTGCCTGTTTTCTCTTCTTCCTTGTTTCATCTCACTCCAGACCTTATCCATACCCATATAAATGCATTGGAAATGCATTTCCATTGATTCTCCTGTTTCCATAGCTCCAGTGTCTCTCCCTATCTCCATTCTGCCTTTCTGCTCCCTTAATGGCCTAGACACCTATCACCCGACAAATCCCTGTGTATGAAATACATTTAAAATATTTCTAGAACAATGGAAAATGGCTGTAGACCTCTAATTCTTTTTATAGATCCTTTAGATCTTTTATACCTTTATTCTCCCATGTATATACTAGCTAATATTTGTCTGTGTTTTCTATTTCTATGTTTTCTTTCATTTTCTACTATTTAGCTAAGTGAGAATGAAATGTTTCTTTTTTATAACAACACCTTGCATCTTCCAATTATGTAATAAGCACTGAAGTAGGGTATAGGTTTGTGACTGGTGTAACAGTTACCCTCAGTTTGATCTCTGAGGATTACTGCTATACCAGGTGGGGTTTCTATCTATTTGTTGCTAGTAAACCTTGTATAAACTAAGGATCACTGCTACACCAAGTGGATTAGTCTCAATCAGCTCATAATAATTGGAGTATCTTGTAATTGTGGCCTTGTCAAAGTGTTGCCCTCACAGAAGATCAAGCTCCCTTTCAGACAATGCCACACATTCCTCTCACCCTCTTCCACCCTATACTATGGCACACTAACCCTCTGAGACATACTGGGAATCCCTAGGCAAAAATGGGATCTTCCTCAGAAACATGTTTGCCACCCAAGTCAACCAAGTCCAACTTTTACAGCATCAGAATGAGGTCCTTCAAGACCAACTGAGTGCCATGCAAAACAACCTGACCAATACTGCCTCAGCTGCTGCAATTGCTGCAACTCAACACTTGGCTGTTCATGTCCCTGTACCTGCCCCCCCCCCTCTTCACTCCATCAAAGCAGCTGATCCTGAGAAGTTCAGTGGAGATAGGGCTTGTTGAAGGAAATTATATATATATTTCTTTTCTATATTGTAACAACACCATATGAATTTCTCTCCATGTTTTCTCTCTTATTTTTTTTTTTGGTTTTTTTTGGGGTATATACATTGTAAAGAGAAGAAGAAAACTGTTAAGAATGGGCCAAGCTGAGTTCTTGGGTAAAACTCACATGAGGTTGTGACAACAAGCAAGGTTTAGAGTAGGGCTTGGCTTCAGCTTATGTGCTGCACCATCCATATCCTATAAGATCCCTAATTTCCAAGGGTGAGGTCTGACAGAATACTTGGGGTAATCTTAGTTGATTTTCTGACTACAGAACTACTAATTTACACACATGTTATATACTAAATTAGTATTTCAAATAGTCAGAAGAATTTCAAATCAGAAGAACAAGGAGATTTCTAGAAGAGGAATTAAAACAAAGGCGAGGTGAAACATGGATGAGTAAGGATAAGGTTTGGGCAAGGTGTGTTACAAAGATTGTTGTGTGAGGCAACAGAAAATACTAGAATAGGAAAGTATACCATGTGTAGAGAAACTAACTGAATAAACAAAGCAAGGTCTAGACTCTGAGCTGTGAGGGAAATGCTGTTGACAAGGTCACAACAACAAGATACTCCAATATTAATGAGCTGATAAGGGGGTTCTCCACTTGGTGTAGTGGTAATCCTCAGAGGTGTTAGGATCTTGCTTTGTGAGATCCCTGTCACTTAGTCAATCATGATTAAGTGTTCTTTTTCTCATTTCAGAAACCCCGCTCAGTCCCCGTTGATTTCTCATC
>QFEC01033953.1:0-13520 GCA_003316585.1 Gomphus bonarii | reverse complement strand
TCACTAAATATTGGAGTATCTTGTTGTTGTGACCTTGTCAATAGCATCACCCTCACAGCCCCATCGGCTCGGCTCACCCTGCAAGCCCAGCCTCTTTTGACTTTGAAACAAAAATCAGTAAAAAATCAAAAAAAAAAAAAACAGAATTCTACCCTACTCACCTTTGGTGGCTGACCTCGCTTTGGCTCTGGTACCTGCTTGGTACCCCCACCTGAGGTACTTGGCACCAGCACCTCCTTTTGCTTCCCCTTATCTTGCCTGGGGGGAGCCACGCCATGGACCTTCTTCATCAGGTCCAGGTTTTTCTGTGCATTTTCAGGCACTTGCTTGGCCTCTGCGGCCTTCCTCACCTCAGCCTCAGCCTCGGCAGCAGCCTTCACGGCTGCCTCCCACTCCTGCTCCTCCACCTCCTCCTGCTTATGATGCTCCTCTGCCTCATGTTGTTCACACTTTGCAGCTTCCCTTGCTTCCCACTCCACCTTCTCTTTCTCCTCTCGATGGCGTTGGTGTTCAACTTGGTGCACTTTGAGGTATTGCTGTTCCTCATCCATCTTGTAGCCCATTTTTGGTAGAATGATTGGGGAGCATGGGAGGTTGGTTGGTGGATGATTGATGGTAGAAGCCTACCCTGGGAAGTTTTAGCCCCCAAACAATCCACTTACCTCAGATAGGCATCCAAAACCTTAATGGTTCAAACTCCGCTTACCGGCTTCATGGGTTCAGGGAGGTACTGTCAAAGTACGATCTACCAAGCCTCAGTTCCCTCAGTCGTACTGACCGAAGTCTGGTGTACCATATTATAAGCTACAGACTTCCAAGTCTTACAAGTACTGTTCAGTTTGGCTCAGCTCAGCTCAGTACATCACACTTTGATTATATTCTTCATTACTTGCTCACTTCACTTCGGTACATGTATGGGCATGTATGCCCACTTTTCATATATTACTATTCTCTTACATCCATACTTTATATTCTCATTTCCATGCCTTGTGCAATGTTGTTGCATATCCTATGGCACCCCATTCTCTATATAAGTAATTAGTCCTCATGTATGTATTCTCCATTCAGATTATCGACTAAGTTAGACATACGCTACCAGTACCTAAGTTAGTAGTCCAATCATTTGGTAATGACCATCTTGGACACCTACCAAACATCTGTCCGAAATCCAGTGGCACAGGCAGGAGGATTGGCGCAACACAAGAACATTGAAGCCGACACCACGTCCAAACCTCAGCTCATTGGACCAAGCCAAACCACCCAAACCAAGAGTGTGTGTGCATGCACTTAACACTATCAATGAGGGCAGGCCTGGACTTGACTTTAGCTATGTCCATTGTCTGAATCTTGACCTTGATGACAAGAGACTTAGGGCTTGGGTTGGCTACAATTACATACTTTTTTGGGAGTTTTCATTCCCACTTTTGGAGCCTGACCTGAGGGGGTTTGGAAGGTCTGGGGGTGTCAGATTTTGGTGTGGCTGTTTCGGTCTTGGTTTGGTTCAGTTGAATGGGGGTTGCTTCACATTCTACTTCGAAACACGAGAACTGGTTATGTACAGGCAGTGGAGGCACACTATTAATCCACTGCAGGCTCCAAAACCCTCTTCTTCCCCTTCTAACATTTCCACTACTTTGGTCTCCATCTCAGTTTCAGCTGATGGAGTACTTGATGTATTGGCCAGGGCTAATAGCTCTGGCAGCAGCTCCAACTGTTCTTCTATGCTCATGGTCCAAATGTCAAATGATAGAGGGCATTCTTGGGTGTAGTGTCCTGGTTTCCTGCACTGGAGGCAGGTTCCTGGTGGTATGATGTATGCTTGGGTCTGGTTGATGTCCATGGGAGCTGGACCATCTTTGGAAGTTGTGAGGATGGGTGGTGGGACTTGCCAAAGGGTTGCCAAGGCTTGTCCACATCACCTTTGGGGGTACTGTGGGAGGCCAAGGCATTACACATAAGTTCCCTTGGTTTGCTTTGGTAAATGCATCATTCACTTCTCGGTTCCTCGTGACCCTCCTTGCTCCCTCATACCATCCTTCCAGATCATTGAAGTCTGGTGCTCCAGTCCCTAGTAGGGCTACCCTGTTCTGTGTGCTTGGTTTGAGACCCTTGCAGAATTTGATCATGATCATTTTGCTATCATGGTAATCAGCCAGGTCTATCAGCTCCATGGACCAGTTGATGTATTCTTCCACCAAATCCTTACCCTGGTACCACCCCATCCCTTCAAGCCTCATAAGGGCCAAGAGTTGTTCATTTTTTGGGCAGAAACAGTTGATGAAGTTGGCCTCAAAGGTGTTCCAATCTGGGTAGTAGGGTTGGCCAGACCTCTTGGCTCAGAGGATCTTATTAGCAAACCAAGCCACTTGGTTGGATTTGAAAAAAGAAAGCACCCAGTGGATGCAGACCTGGTCATTTGGGAAATGATCACCACAGATTGTGAAGTAGATGCTGCAGGAGTTACAGAATGTGTGGCCTTTGTTACCATCACTGTCAAAGTCTGAGGGGGATGCTTGTTTAACTCAGGAGGTGGCTGAGAGTGAGGGATTCGGTATGCTTGGGCCATGAGCGCTAGGCATTGGGTTATCTTTGGGGTTGAGGAACTCTCTTTCTCTTTTTTCTGGCTCACTTTCTAATTTCTGCATTATTGCTCTTAAGACATTACTGATTTTGGCATTAGCCACTTGGTTCGCAGCCAACTCTTGTTCTAACCATTGGAAGCACTTGTTGGCATCCATTTTGGCTTGGGAACTTGGTAGTGCATGCATTGCCAAGGCTGTTGCAGTTATAGAGGAGGGGGAGTCTGGTGTTATGTAAGTGAGCAAGGTGAGGCTATCTGAATCACTTTCATTTAGACCAAAGCCACCTATGGTCATATGGTGACATAACTCCCAGTCCTTATTGGGCAAAGTTTTCCTAATGTAAGGACAACTCCTGTAGTGTTCACCAAGGTTAGCAAGGGGGAAATCCTAAGTATATTAGACTGTGTACATAGAAATAGAGCCTCACCTAGCAAGGGGGAAATCCTAAGAGGAAAACTTAGGGTCCCTTGCTAGTGAGGGTATGCAATCTATATACTTGCCGAGAACCCAAGTCCTGAACCAAGACAGTGAACAAGTTCAAAGACAGGATGGAGAAGTTGTTGGAAGAAGTGAAGTTGGCACTGGCCAAAGCAAAGGATGACATGGCTCAGTACTACAACCAATGCTGCGTCCCTGCCCCCAAGTATCGCATAGATGACTGAGTCTTCCTCAATGGATCAGATATTCACACAACCCAACCTTCCTGAAAATTCAGTCATCACTACCTCAGGCCATACATCATCCAAGGCCAAGTAGGGAAGCACTTGCACAAGCTCCAACTTCCCCCATCCATGTCCCAGCTTCACCTAGTCTTCAATGTGATCAAACTCCTCCCAGTTGCCAAAGACCTGATACCTGGCCAAAGGGCCAAGCCACCCCTGCCACCTGAACTAGTGGATGGAGAGGAGCACTATGTAGTAGAGAGGGTTTTAGACAGTCAGTTGACGAGGGGTTAACTCTACTTCCTGGTGAAGTGGGAGGGGTATGGATATGAGGAGAACACCTGGGTAGCGGAAGAGGACATGGCAGTACCAGCAAAGGTACAAGAGTTCTACCACTCACACTTGGGAGCACCCCAAAGGATTTGGTTGATGGCCTTTGAATCAATCATGGTGCATGCTTTGAGGACACAGCACTCTAGAAGGGGGGGTGATGTCAGGGGACCACCCATTTTGTGACCTAAACCAATGCCAAACCAATTCACCTATACTGACAGTAACAAGCTGAACCAAGCATACAGACTATAAGGGCAACAACAGTTGCTTGGTCAAACTATGTGACATCCTGAACCAAGCAACCAAGGTATCAGCCTGAGTACCAGAATGCCAGATATGGGTTATGGGGCCAGCATACCTTAGGGCCCAATTGAGGGGTAAGGTATGCTGAGGAAGTAGGAAGCGGATGACAAGTATATAGGTTGCATACCTCACTAGCAAGGGATCCTAAGTTTTCCTCTTAGGTTTTCCCCCTTGCTAGGTGAGGCTCTAATTCTATGTACACAGTTTAATAAGACTTAGGTTTTCCCCCCTTGCTAGTTTTGGCCATGTGACCTTGGTAACCTTGGCAAACACTACAGGAGTTGCCCTTACAGCTGAGCCAAGGTTCTTGCATATACTCAAGTGAGGTTATAAACTTTGGGTGAGGTTCAAAATAGGGCTTGGCTTTAGCTTATGTGCCGTGCCCTCCAGATCTTGTAGTATCCCTAATTTCCAAGGACAAGTTCAGGGTAATCTTAGTTGATTTTCTAACTACAGAAGTACTAATTTACATACATGTTATATACTAGATTAGTATTTCAAATAGTCAGAAGAATTTCAAATCAAAAGAACAAGGGGGTCTCCAGAATGGGAATTAAAACAAAGGCAAGGTGAAACATGGATGAGTAAGAATAAGGTTTGGGTGAGGTGTATTACAAAGATTGTTGCACAAGGCAACAAAAATTACTAGAATGGAAAAGTATATTATGAGCAGAGAATGTAATTGAATAAACAAAGCAAGGTCTAGACTCTAGGCTGAGTAAACAAAGAGACTGAGCAGGGTTACTCAAAATAGGAAAATGATTACTTAATCATAATGACTAAGCAGACAGAGATCTCACAAAGTGTCCTAACAGTATCCCCCCCTTATAGCTGAGCCCACAAGGCTGCAGTAGTCTACCTTGTGCTGAAAATTAAGTCTGAATTTTCTTGTGTGAGAAAACTATAAAGGTGAAGTGTGAATGCAACATTCTCATGTCTATTTCACCAGTTGCTAGCCCTAGTAGTCTTCCCTCCATGTTTGATGCCAACACCTTTATTTGGAATGTCATCAGCAAGAAACTTATCTGAACTATAGACTGAAGGATTCAAATATCAAAGTGACAAGGTAAGTGAGCAAGGTTCTTGAAACCTCAGGTTGTGCTAAAAATTTCTTTTGTTTTTGACAGTATTCTCACCTTCAGATGATGTATAACATCAGTCCTGAAGGTGACACTTTCATTGCATACCTGTAAGGGCAACCCCTGAAGTGCTCACCAAGGTTACCAAGGTCACACAGCCAAGGCTAGCAAGGGGGAAATCCTAAGTATATTAAACTGTGTACATAGAAATAGAGCCTCACCTAGCAAGGGGGAAATCCTAAGAGGAAAACTTAGGGTCCCTTGCTAGTGAGCAATGCAATCTATATACCCACTGTCTGCTGTCTGCTTCCTTAGCATACCTTACCCCTCGATTGGGCCCTAAGGTATGATGGCCCCACAATCCATATACAGTGTTCCAGTACTCAGGCTGATACCTTGGTTGCTCAGTTTGGGATGTTGTGAGTTTGGACTGAGAGACTGTTGCTGCTCTTATAGTCTGTATGCACAGCTCAGCTTGGTGACTGTTGGTATGAGCGAACCAGTTGAGTATTGGTTTGGGTCATGAAACAGGTAATCCCCTGACATCACCCCCCCTTCTAGAGTGCTGCATCCTCAAAGCATGCACCATGATCAATTCAAAGGCCATTGACTGAATCCTTTGGGGTGCTCCCAGGTGTGAGTGGTAGAACTCTTGTACCTTTGCTGGTACTGCCATATCCTCCTCCGCTACCCAGGTGTTCTCCTCATATCCATACCCCTCCCACTTCACCAGGAAGTAGAGTCAACCCCTTATCAACTGACTGTCTAACACCTTCTCCACTACATAGTGTTCCTCTCTATCTACCAACTTGGGTGATGGGGGTGGTTTGGCTCTTCAGCTGGGTATCAGGTCTTCAGCAGCTGGAATGAGTTTGACCACATTGAAGACCAGATGAAGTTGAGACATGGAGGGGGGAAGTTGAAGTCTGTATGAGTGCTTCCCTACTTAGCTCTGGATGGGGTATGGCCCAAGGTAGTGGTGACCAAGTTTTCAGGAGGGTCAGGTTGTGCAAATATCTAATCCATTGAGGAAGACTCAGTCACCTATGTGATACTTGGGGGCAGGGATGTGGCATTGGTTGTAGTACCAAGCTATATCATCCTTTGCTTTGGCCAGCACTGACTTTTGCTTCTTCCAATGACTTCTCCATCCTGTCTTTGAACTTGTTCACTGTCTTGGTTCAGGACTCGGGCTCTTGGGGTTCAAAGCCTATGTGTAGGTGCCTTCTTATGTCCAACATGAATGGGGTTTGCTGGGTGGCTGAGTGTATGTGATTGTTGTACTGGAACTCAGCCATCAGCAGGAGGTCATCCCAGTCATCCTGTTTCTTGTTGACAAACAGCAAAAGGTACTGCTTGAGTTCCTGGTTGACATGCTCAGTTTGACCATCCCCTTGAGGGTGGTATGCCATCATGGCCATGAGCTTGATCCTGAGGAGCCAATAGATTTCACAAGTGAATTTGGCAATGAACTGCAGACCTCAGTCAGAGATGACTTGCTTTGGGAGTCCATGCAACTTCCATCCATGTGCAAGGTAGAGCTGAGCTGCCCTGAGTGCCATGAGGCTCATGTTCATGGGGAGGAAGTGCACCCTCTTGCTGACCAAGTCCACCACGTTCATCACCATGTCATAACCATGAGCCTAGAGGACTTTGACTATGAAATCTATGCTGATCATGTCCCACTGAGACTTGGGGATTGGCAGTGGTTCAAGCTCTCCCATTGGCAGCTGCCTTTGGGCTTTGGTTCAGGTACAGAGGTCACAGGTCTTCACATACTGTCCCACATACTGAGACATCTGCAGCCACCAGTAGTTCTGTGACATGAGTTTGAGTGTCTTCCACCTTCCCACATGTCCAGCCACTCATGTGTCATGATGCTGTGACACAATACATCACCTCAGCTCAGGATCATTGGGGACATAGATCCTTCCTCAGAAGTGCAAGAGGCCTTCCTGTTCATTCCACTCAGCTGAGCATACCAATCAGTTGTGGCCCTTCCTTAGCTCAGTGATTGCTCTGGCCACAGGATCTTCAGGTCTCCTTCCATTCTTCTTGAACCTTGGCTTGGCAGGTGTGGCACTGGTCTAGGCATCAATTCATTTTGATCTTTCAAGTCTGCCAGTCAATCTTGGGATTGTGCTTCTCTGACCAGGTGAACCCAAGGATGATGTTCTACCTGCCTAAGTTGGTGACTGCAAAGGTGACATGCTCAGCATGGCCTTCCACTCAGAGAATCACATCAATGACCTCTTGAATAGATCCTGCTTTATTGGGAGATCCATTCACATTGTAGACAGGAATTGGCTGTTGAAGTTTCTGGGTGGTGAGGTAATGGCATTTAGCATAGGCTCAATTCATGAACAGTCCCACAGCCCTGCTATTAATGAGAATGGGCCTGGACTTGACTTCAGCTGTGTCTGTTGTCTGAATCTCAACCTTGATGACAAGGGACTTAGGGCTTGGGTTGGCTGTGATTACATACTTTTTTGGGAGTTTTTGTTCCCACTTCCAGAGCCAGACCCAAGGAGGCTTGGAAGGTCTAGGGGTGTCAGGGTTTTGGTGTGACTGTTTCGGTCTCAGTTCAGTTTGGTCGAATGGGGTTTTTTTGGTTATGCACAGGCAGTGGAGGCACACTATTCATCCACTGCAGGCTCCAAAACCCTATTCTTCCCTTTATAATATTTCCACTACTCAGTCTCTATCTCAGTTTTGGCTGACAGAACACTTGATGTATTGGCTAGGGCTAATAGCTCCAGCAGCGGCTCTAACTGTTCTTCTACACTCATGGTCTGAATGTTGAATGATAGAGGGCATTCTTGGGCATAGTGTCCCAGTTTCTTGCACTGGAGGCAGGTTCCTGGTGGCATGATGTGCACTCAGGTCCAGTTGACATCCATGGGAGGCGGGCTGTCTTTTGGAGCTGTAAGGATGGGTGGTGGGGCTTGCCAAAGGGTTGCCAAGGCTTGGGGGCCTGTCCATGTCACCTTTGGGGGTACCATGGGAGGCCGAGGTGTGGCACATGAGCTACTTCAGTTTGCTTCAGTGAATGCATCATTCACTTCTCGGTTCCTCACATCCCTCCTCACCACTTCATACCACCCATCTGGATTGTCAAAGTCTGGTGCTCCAGTCCCTAATAGGGCTACCTTGTTCTGCATGCTTGGTTCAAGACCCTTGTGGATTTGATCATGATCATCTTGCTGCTGTGGTACTCAGCCAGGTCTATCAGCTCTACAAAATGGTTGATGAACTCTTCCACTGAATCTTTACCCTGGTACCACCCCATCCCTTCAAGTCTCATAAGGGCCAAGAGTTGCTCATTCTTCAGGCAGAAACAGTTGACAAAGTTGGTCTCAAAGGTGTTCCAATCTGGGTAGTGAGGTCAGCTGGACCTCTTGGTTTGGAGGATCTTGTTAGTGAACCAAGCCTCTCAGTTGGACTTGAAAAAGGAAAGGGCCTAGTGGATGCAGGTCTGGTCATTTAAGAAGTGATCACCACAGATCATGAAGTAGATGCTGCAGAAGTTGAGGAATGTGCAGCCTTTGTCTCAGTTGCCATTGAAGTCTGAGGGGGATGCTGGTCTAATTCAGGAGACAGCCAAGAGCGAGGGGTTCAGTATGTTTGGGCCACCAGCGCTAGGTGTTGGGTCATCTTTGGGGTTAAGGAACTCTCTTTCTCTTTTTTCTGGCTCACTTTCTAAACCTTTGCATCATTGCCCTTAAGCCATTACTGATTTTGGCATTAGCTTCTCGGTTCACTGCCAACTCTTGTTCTAACCATCAGAAGCATTCATTGGTGTCCATCTTAGCTTAGGAACTTGGTAGTGCATGTGTTGCCAAGGCTGTTGCAGTTATAGAGGAGGGGGAGTCTGGCATTATGTAAGTGAGTGAGATGAGGCTATCTGAGTTGCTTCCATTTAGACAGAAGCTGCCTATGGTCATATGGTGACATGACTCCCAGTCCTTATTGGGCAAAGTTTTTCTAATGTAAGGGCAACCCCTGAAGCACTCACTGAGGTGACTGAGATAATGTGGCCGAGGCTAGCAAGGGGGAAATCCTAAGAGGAAAACTTAGGGTCCCTTGTTAGTGAGCTATGCAATCTATATACCCGCTGTCTGCTGTCTGCTTCCTCAGCATACCTTACCCCTTGATTTAGCCCTAAGGTATGATGGCCCCACAATCCATATCCAGTGTTCTGGTACTCAGGCCAATACCTCAGTCACTCAGTTTGGGATATCGCAAGGTTGGACCAAGTGACTGTTGCTGCTCTTATAGTCTGTATGCACAGCTTGACTTGGTAACTGTTGGTATGAGTGAACCAGTTCAGCATCGGTTTGGATCATGAAATGGGTGATCCCCTGATAATACCATGATGCAAAGCATGCTGACAGTGAGGATGATTTGATGTGGCACAATGTGAGGTGTGCCAATCACCCTTTCTTGAACTGCACCAAGCAGGGGAACACATGCCTGTGATGGGTCATTGACCTGTATGGCAATGTGGACCTTGGGGCTTGCATGTGGTGCTCATTGTGAAGTGTCAGATGTTCAATAAAGCAGAGGGTGAGGGGAGTGAGGGGGCCTAGGAGCCCAAAGAAAATTTCA
The DNA here is from genome assembly GCA_003316585.1 of Gomphus bonarii. NCBI lineage: Eukaryota > Fungi > Basidiomycota > Agaricomycetes > Gomphales > Gomphaceae > Gomphus > Gomphus bonarii. The sequence continues at coordinate 3,953 of QFEC01033953.1, read as the reverse complement.
GGTAAGGGAAAGAAGAAAGTGAGCAAGGAGAGTGATGACAAGGATGGGATGGAAGTTGAGGACAAGCTTGAGGTGAGGTCTCCAGAGGCAAAAATTGGGCAGGAGTCAAAATCCAAGGCAAGGTCTGGGTGGCTGACAAGATCACCTTTGTCCTCCATCATTATAATGGATGCTTATCCAGAGCCACCACCCCATTTTCAAAAATCCTTATTCACTCTCACAGTCTCACCTTCTCCACCACCTCCATGCATTGTTGCTCCTCCAGCAACACCAAGCACTTCACCTGTCTTTGCATTGACAGATGCAATTTAAGAACTGAGCAAGGTCGTCAAAAGACTTTGGGAAGAGTTTGCCAAGGTTAGGAAAGGAACAGAAGAGCTGCAGGGTGTGTTGGCTGAGGTTAAGGTAGGGCTGTAAGAGTTGAGGGAAAACACCTGATATCATAGGAGGTGGGTGAAGATACAGTTGGAGAGGGAGAAGAGGAAGAACTTGGAGAGGTTGATGAGCACTGCCTGAATTGATAACCAAAGAAGGGGGTTGAATAGAGAGCAAGTACATAGTATGGGCAAAAGCCTCAAAAAATGCCTGCAGCATAAATCCTAGAAATAAATTTGTTTTCTTCTTCTTTGTTGAGCAAGTAAGAGGTTCTAAGGCATAAGTGATAAGGGACTTAAAGAGTGAATAATGGTCCAGGCTTAGTCAGGTAAGACTTGTAAAAATCTTGAATGAGCTTGGACACATTGTCAACCTTGGTCATGAGGATCCATGAGGTTTCTTCATCCATGCCTTCATAACCTGCCCACTGTACTAAATAGAGTAGACTGCAAGGTATTCACCTTCTGTTGATTTTGGAATCCAAAACTTCAGTGACTTTGAATTGTGGTTCACCGTTGATGATAACAGGAGACAGGGGTGGCTGAATATGGTTAGGAATAGTGTTGGGCAAGGTTGGTTCTAGCATTGAAACGTGAAAAATGAGATGTACTGCTTTCATATAATCTGGGAGTTTCAGAGTGACTGAGTGAGTACCAGGACATGCAAAGATTTCAAAATGACCCAAAAACTTCTCAATGAGCTTCTTGGTAGGATGCATTGTTCTAAGGAATTGTGCCTTGACAAATGTGAGGTTTCCAACCTTGAAGTCTGGTGCTGGAAGTTGTTTGGTGTCAGCCAAAGTTTGGTATGCCTGTTGGACAGCAAGGATAGCTCAGCAAAGTTCTTGATGCTATTTATCCAAGTCCACAACAAAGTTGTGAGCTCTTGAAGAAGTGAGGTCATGCTCAGGATAGATGGCGAGGTTCAGATAGTAGCCTTTATTGGCAAAGAAAGGTGAGATTCCAGTCATAGCACTGGGAGTGTTGTTGTAGATGAACTTAGTGAGGGGAAGGAGCAATGCCCAGTTGTCCTGTTGATAGTTGCAGTAGACATGTAGGTACTGTTCCTATGTTTGATTAGTACATTCAGTCTGACCATCACCTTCAGGATGATAGCCTGAGGTATAGTGCAACTTCATGTCCAGGGCTTTCCCTAGAGAATGCCAGAAGTGTGACACAAATTCTGAACCTTGGTCAGAGGTTACATGGGATGGGATGCCATGCTTTGAGAATATGTGAAGTACAAAGATCTCAGTGAGCTTGGGAAAAGTTATCATATCAGTGGTGGGGACAAATATTCCTTGTTTGGAGAATTGGTCAACAATGACTAGAATGGTTGTAAATTCTGAGGATGCTAGGAGCTGGTCAATGAAATCCATGGATATAGAATTCCAGGGCTTCTCTGGAACAAGGAGCTGTTTGAGTAGTCCATAGGGCTTGTGCCATTGTGGTTTGCTATGCATACAGGTGGTGCATGATTTACAGCAGTCCTTGATGTAGGATTTGATGCCAGGCCAGTTAAAGTCTCATCTGACTAGTTCCAAGGTTTTGTTTATCCCAAAATGTCCTGACAGGATGTGATCATGTTTGAACTGTAAGACTTGTAATCACAAGTCCTGAACCTCAGGAATGTATATTTGTCCATTGAAGAGTAGTAAACCATCTTAACTGATCTTCCACTTAGGGTCTTCAGTGGATCCAAGGTGTTTTTGAGAGAGAGGGTCTGAAGCAAGGTTTTGATAAATGTCAGTTAAGATTTGTTCAGTGTCCATGAGTGAGGTTACTCATAAGACAGGTTCAGTGAGGTTTGTTGCCTGGAGAAATGATGCCAACTGATGTTGGGAAAAGATTGGTCTGAGGTTCTGAGGGTTGACAGCAGCATAGTTGCTTGCCCCCTCTTTTAGGTAGACATCCCAATGTCTAGTAAGGGAGTCAGGCTTTGTTCCAAGGTGTCCAGGCCTAAAATGTATGATGAGATTGAACTCAGAGAGGTACTCTAAACATCTATCCTGTCATCTGATCAATAGTTTAATAGTACAAAAGTACTCCAAATTTTTATAATCAGTGATGATGTTGATGGATTCCACAGAGCCTTCCAGATAGTATTGCCAATGCTGGAATGCCTCAAAAATAGCCAATAGTTCCTTGTCATGAATATCATAGTTGAGTTTGGGCAAAGTGAAAGTTCAGGAGTGACAGGCTATGGGGTGGAGTTCACCATCCAAGATGTGCTGAGAGAGAATTACAGCAAGTGTCAGGGGACCACCCATTTTGCAACCTGAACCAATGCCAAACTTATTCACCTATACCAACAGTAACTGAGCCAAACATATGATAAGAGCAACAACAGTCACTCAGTCCAACCATGTGGCATCCTGAACCAAGTAGCCAAGGTATCAGCCTGAGTACTGGAACTCCAGATACAAGTTATGGGGCCAGCATACCTTAGGGCCCAGTTGAAGGGTAAGGTATGCTGAAGAAGTAAGAAGTGGATGCAAGTATATAGGTTGCATAACTCACTAGTGTTATGTGCATGCACACATGCTCTCAGTTTGGGTGGTTTGGCTTGGTCCAATGAACCGAGGTTTGGACGTGGTGTCGGCTTCAACATTCTTGCATTGCACCAATCCTCCTGCCCGTGCCACTGGATTTCAGACTGATGTTTGGTAGGGGTCCAAGGTGCTTGGTACTGAACGGTTGGACTACTAACTTAATTACTGGTAGCGTATGTCTAACTTAGTCAATAATCTGAACAGAGAATACATACATTAGGACTAATTACTTATATAGAGAATGGGGTACCATAAGATATGCAACAATGTTACACAAGGCATGGAAACGAGAATGTAAAGTATGGAAGTAAGAATAGTAATATATGGAAAGTGGGCATACATGCCCGTACATGTACCAAAGGGTACTGAAGTGAAGCGAGCAAGTAATGAAGAATATAATCAAAGTGTGATATACCGAACCGAGCTGAGCTGACCCAAATAGTACTTGTAAGACTTGGAAGTCTGTAGCTTGTAATACAGTAGGTTATACTTCGGTCAGTACAACCGAGTGAACTGAGGCTCAGTAGATTGTACTTTGACAACTAGCAAGGGACCCTAAGTTTTCCTCTTAGGTTTTTCCCCCTTGATAGGTGAGGCTCCCTGTCTATGTACACAGTCTAATATACTTAGGTTTTTCCCCCTTGCTAGCCTCAGTCATGTGACTTCAGTAACCTCAGCAAGTGCTACAGAGGTTGCCCTTACAGCAAGGGTGTAGTCTGATGCATCTGTCTCCACAACCAAAGGGAAGTCAGGTGCCCAATGAGTTAGGATAGGTGCACTCATAAATGCCAGGTTCAACTTGTTGAAAGATTCTCTACAATCCTCAGTGAAGTTCCATGGGAGGCCTTTCCTGGTGAGTTGGGTAGTTGGTTAAGAGGAATCCTGATGGCAGAATAATTGTTGATGAAATGTCTGTAAAAATTTGCAAAAGTGAGGAAAGACTAAATGTCCTTGACTTTCTGAGGTTCCAGCTGTTGGAGGGCAAAAAAGCGAAAACTATATTATCTAATCATGTAAATACAAACTC
>QFEC01033789.1:0-10887 GCA_003316585.1 Gomphus bonarii | reverse complement strand
TCTGGCATGTGACACCCTAATCCCAAAAAATAAGCAATGCTCACCTGACATCCTATTCACTTCACTTACATCTCATTTCATTCACACTTATATAAACACCCACTATCAACCCTCATTACTACAACATGACCAGCCAATCCAGCCAACAGTGCCTCATCCCACTTGAATCATACCCTATATCATCACACTGGTCTATTGACCCAGAGGACATTAGACAAATTGAGAGACTCCTTGAACTCCCACCTTCACCCAAACCCATTTTCTCCCTTCCCTGGCAAAAGAAGCCTCTCTCTTGTCAACCCTATGAAGCTGGAGATGCAATATTCCTCAGCTAAGATTCAATCCCCTACCCATTTGAGGGATTCACTGGGAGGAAGACTCAAAAACACCATATGGGAGTACATGTGAGAGTATTAAGTGTGTACACAGATGCCCTTGGTTTGGGTGTTCAGCTTGGTCCAATGAGCTGAGGCAAACATGGCATTGGCTTCAATGTACTTGTGTTATGCCTATCTACCCATATTTGCCACTGGATTTTGGACAGAAGTTCAGTAGGTTCCCAATAGTATTGGTACCAAACAGTTGGAAGGCAGACTTAGGGACTGAGAGCATATGCTTAACTTAATCCATAATCTGAATGGAGAATACATACATGGAACTAACTACTTATATAGAAAACAGAGTTACCATAAGGTATGCAACAGGGCTGCATAAGGATGGAAACTAAACTGTAAGGGATGGATACTAGAATAGGTAAAAAATAGGAGTGGGAGAAGGCATACATGCCCATACATGTACCAAGGGGTACCAAAGTGAAGCAAATGAATCTAAAGGAATATAATGGTGTGAAATGTACTTAACTGAACCAAACATACCTTTCATGACTTGTGAGTCTGTAACTTGTTATATGGTATGTGGGGACTTTGGTTAGTATGAGTGAATGAACCAAGGTTTAGTAAATTGTACTTTGACAGTACCTCCCTCTTAACAGCTGAACCCATGAAGCTGGTAAGTAGAGTTTGAACCTTTAAGGTTTTGGATGCCTATCTGAGGTAAGCAGATTTTTGGGGGGGTTAATTTCCCAGGGAAGTCTTCTCCCATCAGCTGTCACCACCCATGCTCCAATCCTTCCAAAATAGGCTATGACACCAAAGAAGAAGAGTGCCAGTTGGAAGAGTGCAAAAGACAGTGCCAGTGTGATCAGGCTGAGAAGGCCCTGAAGGATCACAAAGAGAAAGAAATGTGGGAGTGTGAGAAGCAAGATGAGCTCCTTCACAAGGAGGCTGAGGTTGAAGAGGAGAGGAAAAGGAAGGAGAAGGAGGAGAGGAAAAGGAAGGAGAAGGAGGAGAGGAAAAGGAAGGAGAAGGAGGAGAGGAAAAGGAAGGAGAAGGAGGAGTTGGAGCAGAAGGAGTGGGAGGAGCATGAGAAACAGGAGTGCAAGATGGTTGAGAAAGACTGATGAGGGAAGGTGACAGACTGAAGAGTCCAAAGCAAAGAAGGTGGCCGATGCCAAAAGGGTGTGCAGGAATGCACTAGAAAATCTGAAGCTGATGAAGAAATATCACCAGCAGGCTCCCCAGAAGGCAGATAAGGGAAAGCAGAGGGAGGTGCTGATTCTGAGCACCTCAGGTATGGGTACTGAGAAGGTACCAAACTAGAAGGGCAGCCAGGCCCCTAAGGTGAGTAGGAATAGTTTTTATTTTATTTGTTTTTTACTGATTTTCTTTAAGTCAAAAGATGGACTGGTGGGGCAAGCTGAGCCTGATAGGCCACCCTGCTATTTCTGCAGGAAGCAGGCTGAAAACTGCTTTGTGCCTAAGGCCAGAGTGCGAATGAGGATTTGGAGGAGGAAGGAAGTGAGGGTGAGAAGCCTAAAGTGAAGAGACCAAAGATGGGAGTGAGGCCCAGTGTGGGGCTAGTCTTGGTTGAAGTGCCTGAGCAGATGAGCTCAGTTATAAACCAGCTCACTGCCTCTCTGGAGCACTACAACGACTTTTATGAGAGGCAGGTTGGCCTATTTGAGAGGCAAACCAAGGCAATGGAGCTGCTGGCCAGGTTGGTAGACCAGCTGGCAAGCATCCAATATTAGTGTTTGGGTTTGGGCTTAGGTTGGGTCAGAGGGAGGATAAAGGTGGAGAAGAGGAAACAGAGGAGGAGGATAGGAAGAAGGATGGGGAAGGAGAAAAGGATAATGGGGATGAATCAATGCAAGAGTAGTATAAAAATGCATAAAAAATTTTTGTATAAAATTCATTTTTAAAAAACAAGCAAATTGAAGCAAACTGAAAGAAGGCAAAACTTGAGGGAATTGTTTTGGAACTTGAGAAGCTGTGGCAAAACTTTGGTGTGAGCAAAGTCAAGTCAAGTTCTCTGACTAGATGCAGTAGAGCACCTGCACAGGATATTTTAATGGAGAACCCAATTGAGAAATTATACTCTAGAAAATCAAGTAACCAGTTATTGTAAGAGTATTACAATAGTGATTAGTATGACCTCAAGTACCTGTCCATATCCTGGTACTACTGCCATCCATTGGATCTGAGGATGTGTATTCATTCACCATACATATGGTCTTTAGATTAATTTATTCCAGGAAATCCTCCTAGTGCTCCTTTTTAACCTTTTTATAGTGCTAGTATATTTGTTTTAGGCCACCCTTTACTTTGCATGCTCCCTACTCATAGGTTAAATTAATTGAGTGTAAAATCTCCTCCCTAGCTTCTTTGTGTTTGTTCTGAGCTATATTAATTCTAGCCACCACTAACCACTAGTGCTACATATGTTATATCCCAGATCCCCTCTGATAGATCTCCACTTTAGGCCTCTTAGTTGTCCACCTCTAGGCCATGTCTGAGCCATACTCATCCCTCCAGAGCACTCTACACACAACACATCCCCTCTGAGCTCCTCACATGATCCCCACACCCTGTGAGGGTGACACTATTGACAAGGTCACAACAACAAGATACTCCAATGTTTATGAGCTGATAAGGGATAACTACCTGGTGTAGCAGTAATCCTCAGTTCATACAAAGGTTACTAGTGATAAATACATAGAAACCCACCTGGTGTAGCAGTAATCCTCAGAGATCAAGTAACAAAATTTTCAAATAAGACATGTAATATGAAATTGTTAGGATCTTACTTGTGAGATCCCACTTGCTTAGTCATCCTGATTAAGTAACCTTTTCATCTTATCAAGTAATCCCTGTTCAGCCCATTGTTTTACTCAGCCTCAGAGTCTAGATCTCACTTCCATTATTTCCTTCATTTAGTTAATTTCTCTGCCCATAATACTTTTCCCCATTTAGTAATTTCCATTGTACCTTACACCAATCTTTGTAGCACCCTTCACTTGAACCTTATTCTGACTTACCCATGTTTCACTTCACCTTTGTTTTAATTTCTGTCCTGAAAACCCCTTTGGTCTTTTGATTTGAAATCACCCTGAGTATTTGAAATACTAATCTAGTATATAATAGATATTTAAATTAGCAGTTCAGTAGTCAGAAAATCAACTAAGATTACCCTGAATCTTTTGTCAAACCTCACTCCTCAGAAATTAGGGATACAATGTGATCAGCACATAAGATAAAGCCAAGCCTTACTCTAACCCTTGCTGCAGTTACAACCTCAAATGAGCTTATGCAAGACCTAACCTCAGCCCATTCTTGACAGAAATAATCATAACTCTGGAAGTTCCACATTGATTTGCTAGAATAATTTTGGAAGATAGCTGGGATGTTAGAGCATACATCATGATATTCTTATAATTTTAAATAATAAACTAAATTTATTATTAGATACATAATCCAAAACTTCCAAACATGTGAATGGTTTTGTTGTTTACTGTATTCATATCATTGTTACTCTTGATGAACCTAACAAAATGTACAACAATGGCAGACAAATAGCCCATAAAGAGTGATCACCTACCTATCAATACTATACCAGAACTTGTTAACAAGGATAGTAGGACTTACCCAAGAAGTCAACCACCACCAAAAGACATATTCCCACACTCCTCAGAAGCTTCAAAACCTAAGAAACTCAGGCAACCCTCAGTCAGTCAATCAGACCTGAACCTTAGCACACACCATTCACTAACATCCATGAACAACAAACAAAACCCCAGCCCCAATGGCAGGAGTCTCAAGCATGAGGACCCTGCTCCTATTCATATCCCTGAATTATCAGGACATCTGCAACCTCCACTCTGGTGCTCAGAGTGCCAATGGCAATGGAAGCAAAGTTGAGGGCATGCCTGGTAAGACAACTTACACCAGAAGATGTGCACCAGTACCTCCTGATCAAGAGGCTACTCCCAGACCAGCAGGTAATAATGTGTCACACCCTCACAATGGAACTGCTGCATCTAGTGGTGGTGCAATCCTCCATCCCTGAAACCATGAAAGAAGGCATCAGAGTGATATCTGCACTACTGGTGGATCTGGCTGATTAGATACTCATGTTGGAGGTAGCGATGATTGTCAAAGAATGTTTGCTAGGCATCAATGACATCCTAACACCAACCATCCAGCAGATTTAAAACATGATGCAGGCTAGTAGCAACCCCACAGGAAGCTTGGCAAGTCCAGTAGAGAAACTATGGAAGGAGAGTGATGGAACTGCCCAGAGAATAGTAGATGCTGTCATGGCCCAGATCCCAGCACACCCCATAACATTCACAAGCCCAACAAGGATTCACCCACCACCATCCAATATCCCACATACACCATGGCACTTGCAGCATGCACCACCAAGCTGATTAGCCTGCAGTCAAGCAGGCTAGCCAGGTGTAATCTTTGTGCAAGACAGATGCTAATCAATAAATGACAGGATGCTCAGGAGCAACAGATCACATGACTCTCCAAGCCTAAAATACTTGCCAAGGCCAACCAAACAATTGACTCCATGGATTGAGACAATGAGCAAGAAAAACCTAGGGTGGTAGACATGCAAAGACTCTCTAATGATGGATTCTTCCTAGAACTCTCCACTGAAGAAGCAGCAGAACTCTTCCAGGATCAGCAGCATGCTCTAGGCTTCCTGATGCACTTTAATAAGTCATTGATAATAAAGCCCAATTCATATTCCATTAGAGCAGAATTTGTCCCAGTGTTATTCAATCCCAACTAATGCAATGATATAGAGGTGGTTGAGATATCCAATGTACTTGGGAAGGGTGACATACTGGCTAAACAGAATGAAGATCAGACAAGTAGACAACAGCACACCTGATCATCTAACAGGGAAATCATACCACTGCCAATGCATTGATTCAACCAGGTATCCTCATCACAAGCACTAGATCAACAGCAAGAAAACTCATCCAAGAGGCTCAGAGGTGCCTCAAATGCCAGAGGCTTGGTGTAGGACACAGGGCCATACAGTGCCTGCACCCCACTGATATATGTGGCACCTGTGGCACTGAGGGGCACATATAATCTGCATGCACTATAACTGACCTCAACAGATACAAATGTATCAACTGCAACAAGATGATTAATGCAACATGGGACTGGGGTTGCCCTGTTCTCAGAGATTGTAGCAGTAAAGTACAGCATAGGAACCCAGACAGCAACCTCTGATACATTCCCTCCAGCCAGGGCCCACAATCATGGGAGGTGGTAAGTTCAGCAGCAGGGACTGGACCACCACCCCTGCCCTGATAGCCTGACCATGCTACTGAGCTGCAGCACAAATGGACAAATATCACCCAGAGGCAGACCCTCAATGACCAACATACTTAGACCAGCCAAGACCATGACCACCATCATGCAGCTCCCAGGGATGATCAAACACCTGCCAGTTAGCTATCAGAGGTGGCCACCTGAACCACACACCCTGTGCCTGCCAGCTCTCTCTAAGTGACCTAGGGTTTGCAAGATGCCAGAACAATAGACTGACACAACCCACTCCATCATGTCACCATGAGTGAGATAACAGAAAGCACATTCACAACCTTGAAAATATGGCAACAAAACCTCAACAAATCCAATGTAGCATATCAAGACCTCATCAAATCAATCAACCCTGATTTATATGACATAATAATACTTCAGGAGCCCTATTTGGACTTCCTAGGCAACACCTCCATTAATTACAGATGATATTCACTGACACCCACAGCACATCAAGACAACCCCAAGAAGACTAGAGCAGCCACCTTTGTTGTTATGAAATATTTGAAGGATGAAAGAATGTGGAAATTGGCTGGACTCATGAAGAGCTCATGAGTGGTCAGACCAAAGCTGACTCTTCTATTCTTATTATTACAGTCAGAAACTATGCTACTTATATATGAAAAATATGTGAATGGAGGGAAAATACTTTCATACATGTGCACATCATATATGACATGTGCGAGTGATGATGTGTGAGTCACATGTGTGACAAGAGAACATGCATGCAATAAAAATGCATGCAGTAATAGTAGAAAAATGAGGAAATAAGAAATAAATCACCATATATTCCCAACATTTTTCAAGTGGTGGCTTCACTCCAGCTTGTGGCAGCAAATAGACATTGACACCCAAGATATGGTACCAGTAACAATACACACTGGTTCAGGACCCATCACCTGATTCAATATATATAATGACAGTGACCACTCTGACATATTGCAGTGCATCCAGGATGCCATCCAGGCAGATAGGTGAGACAGGGGGATGATCAACATGTTGAACATGCTGTGGATGGGGGACTTTAATAGACATCACCTGCTCTGGGATGAAAAGTGTAATTCACACCTATTCACTGCAGTTAACCTAGATACAGCACAGATGCTGCTGGAGCTGCTGGCATAGCATGACATGCTAATGGCTTTACCAAAGGACATCCCAACACACTGTGCATCCAACACTAATAACCTCACAAGACCAGACAACATCTTCTGCACATTGGTACTACATGACCTATTCACACAATGCACAACTTACCCAGACCACCAACAACCTTGCACAGACAATTATTCCATTGCCAGCACCATCAATGTGTTGGTACCCAGAACAGAGGAGCCAGCAAGGAGAAACTGGTTCCAGGTTGATTGGTTAGTATACCATGAACACCTGCAAGTACAGCTAGGCAAACTGACCCCCCCTTCTGAGATAGACAGCTTATAGATGTTCAAGGAAAGACTAACACAGCTTACCACAGCTATCAATATGATAGTTGAGCAGCTGGAACCATACATGAAACTATCACCCTACTTCAAGTGTTGGTGGAAAAAAGAACTCAGTCAAGCTAGGTCCAAAATGGATGTGGTCACAAGGCATGCAAATCAAATGCACAATGACTCTCTCCACCCAAGCCACCAGGAGTACTGGAACATGAATACATGACAAAATACATAGCACAAAGCAGGACTTTTGGGTGGACTGGCTAGAACACACTGATGAGAAGACTGTTGGGGTATGATTTTATTCCCCTGCATTTGTGTTTCACACTTGGAGTTTTGTGTTTCTTTGTCTTGCTTTTCTCTCCTTGATTTACGCTGTTTGGGCGCTAGAATAAGCGCCCATAACGACGCACATTTGCACACCTTTGGGCCTTGTCTTTAGCATCCATATTGACAAGCCCCAAAGGCCATTGTTGCTCTCTGTGTGTGACAGTTAAGAGTCTTTAGACCTTCCCTGCCAACAAAGACTGTATGGAGAGTGAGTCAGCTCATCTTCAGTCCATCAATTGAGGTTGCATGGAAGGAACAGTATGAACTTGTTCTAGCCTTTATTAATGACATGACCTTCCTGGCAGAAGGCCCCTCATTCACCCACACCCATGCAAAACTCAAACACATGATGAACAGGGAGGAAGGAGCACATTCATGGTCATGAACTCACAACTTACCATTTGAGCTAGATAAAATGCAGGTAATTGTCATTACCAGGAGGTGGGAGAAAGACCCCTCACTGCCTGGCAAGACAAAACTGCACCACTGATAGCCTATCAACATCAACAGCACCATCATAGCCCCCTCCCCCACTCACAAGCTCCTAGGCATAATTCTTGACCAAGAGCTCCAATTCAAGGAGCATGCAGCATATGCAGCTGCCAAAGGGACTGACTGTGTAATGCAATTCAGATGGCTGTCCAAACCAATGAAGGGAATGTTTTACAAGAATATGAGACAACTGTACTTAGCCATTGTGATCATCAAGCTCCTTTAAGTGGAAGATGTATGGTATACACTGGTAAGGAAGGAGGTGGGCAGTAAGAGGGCCAGAGGGTCAGCAGGAGCAGCAAGCAAGCTGGAATGCATCTAGAGAATGGCTTCAAATCTAGATCACAGGTGCCCTCTGATCCATAGCCACCAACCTCCTCAACATGCATGCATGCAGCCTTACTCCCAATGAACTTTAGGCTTGACAAGCACACCCATAGTGAAACACTCTGGATTCTCTTGTTCCCACTCAACCACACATTTCATTGATGCTTGAGGAGGGCTGCAAGGTATGGGAAGTACAGGTCACCACTGCACTGATATTCAGAGTCATAGATGGGTGAGGAGTGATTTGCTAAATAGGATTGTAACTAATAGAATATTTTCAAATTATCTATTCTCTGGGGGATGCTCTTTGGTGGCATGGATGGTCTAATCTATCTGGATATGGCAAACTGGACTTTTAGCACTGGTACTGAGGGATTGACCCAGTATTCTAAGTCATGCGTAAATTCAATAGAAAAACAAGTTCCTTGTGTCTATGCTCAGAAATCTGTGAGAAATGTTGGAATAGTAACTGTAACTTATCTGAAAAGATTCAGATCTCAAATGATGGGTCTGTAGATGTTCCTAAACAGTTTTTTAGTGAAGCATCAGGCAGAACAAAGAGAAATCAGGTGTTATTGTGTGAAGAACTAATGTTTCTGTAGCTAGGACTGTACTATATACAAGGTTGAAATTCCACATGTTAGTTAGAGAGAATGAGGAAATAACCTGCATCAGAATGAGGGTGATGGTCATCCATGCTATATATATCAGGTTATTCATGTATATGCTACCCATATTTGATCAAATGGATGTGAAAATGCTACCTCCATCCTTATTTCTTCTTTGTTTTCCTTTCCTTAAGTCCCTTGTGTCTGTATCATATGATACATGTGTGAATGAAGTAGAGAGTTCCAGTGAGTTCATATATGCACCCTTGTTCTCTCTTCCCTTGTTTCATCTGGCTTCAGACTTTATCCATGCCTTTCTATATGGATATCTGATGCATTACCATTGGTTCCCTTGTTTCCATAGCACTCCTTTATGCCCCTCCTGCAATTAGAAGGAAGAAACTGTATGATATTCTCTTCTCACTTGCATGGCACACACAAAACATTAATAGCCTCTGATTAATGCACTCAACTTAATGAAAATCCTCTCTGACCCATATTGCATAGATTACATGTTGGATTATGTACATGCAATCAACCAGTTCCACTCTATCCCAAACCCCCCTCCCCAACCCACAAGCTAGAACTAACCTCCTTTCTCACAGGCCACACTTAGCACTGGATGTAGCATGTCTGCTACATGCTTTGGACCACATCACTCAATACCTTCCCCTGCACCATACATGCCCACCATAGCTGATACCCACCCACCTACATGCACAACCAGTCTTCCCACATGCAAGGTATGGCATGACCTGCCCATCCTCCCACTCCCTGCCCACCCCATACTAGTTGATCACATATGCCCATCCACCTTCCTTTTTCTCATGGTCACCTTTGTAGATGTTAAGGTGTGTGAAAGTGCAGAGATAGATGACTCAGGGTGATCCTCTACTACTGTAACTATCTGGAACGATTTCTTTATATTGAAAGTTCTCTGTTATCTTGGTAACAGGGCTTTGGAGGCTTTCTGGTCAATCTGTCACTTTAGCACCAGTACCAAGAACTTGGTATGGATTTCTGGTAATACTGTGAATTCAATAGAAATTGAAGGAATAATCTCTGGTGCTCCAAACATTGTGAAAAAATACTACTAAGAGTGTAGGACCTATCTGGATAATATTCAGAACTTGAATGATGAGTTTGAGTGATGTTTCCAAATCAGGATTATGACTGAACAAGACAAGGTGTAAACAATTAATTGAGGATTTTTCACTGCTGTACTACATCTAAGACTTGTAGTACTTATACAATGGATCCCTAACTAGTAACAAAGAGAAAAAGGAAATATGGCTGTATCTGGTCAGAAGTGGTGCATTTCCACTCTGTATGAAGTTAGGGAGTCACATATGCTATACTTAGGCTATTGTAAATAAGGAAAACTATTGGAAATTGCTTTTAGACCTTCTATTTTTGATCCCCCTTTGTCCCTCATTTTACACTGCAGTGACTCACAAAACTGAGTCAATGTTTGGTGCTTTTGGACTATTCATTGAATAGTTTTGAATGTAAAACCTATATGAAAAAATTGTTGGTGCATCAAAGAAAGAATCTGATCAGGGCTGTGCAACCATTAAGCTATTATGTAATTCAGATCAGGGGTGATGAAGATATGGGCAATTCATATCAAGGGCCCATTGACTCAGTTTTGTGAGAGGGTATCAGAGAAATAGTAAGTTGCAATTCTAGTACTTGGTATTGCCCCCCTTAGCCTTAATTACTGCCTCAAGTCTTCTAGGCATACTCTCTATCAAACTCTGACACACCTCTGGTGGTATGTTATTCCATACCTCCTCTACTCTCTCCCAAACTTTCCAAACTCCCTTGGGTGGTGTTGGATACTCCTTAAGCCTGTTTTTTGCATGATCCCAGAGGTGCTCAATAGGATTCAGGTCTGGAGACTGTGCAGGCCAGTCAAGGAGAGTAATATTGTTGTTTTCCATCCAGTTCTCGGCCTTCTTTGGCTTGTGCTTTGGGTCATCGTCCTGTTGAAAAATTACCTGTTCCTCA
>QFEC01033659.1:0-13464 GCA_003316585.1 Gomphus bonarii | reverse complement strand
TGGGATTAATATGGAGCAGGGTCATCTGAATGCAGAGGAGTTACTATACTAGGATGCGGGGATGCTAAATGAGAGATGGGGTCATGAGGAACTATAGAACATACTAGAAGATGATATGGAAGGTAATAGAAAGAGTGACATGGAAGTCTGTATATCAGATTGATTATGTGAGGGGAATGATGGAGATGGAGTATGGAGTATGTGGAGGTCACATGGAGGTTGTCTGTGGCACAGTATGACAGAGGGTAGAGATCTGTCCAGAGGGCTGAGATTGATGTGGAGGGGCGTGGAAATGAATGATAAATGGGCACTAAGGGCAGAGATTTGTTGGAGGGAATCTAGGATCTACAATGATGCTTCATAATCTCAAATTATTAATTACTCAGACTAAACATGTGTAAGGGAAACCCCTGTAGCATTCACTGAGGTTACCAAGGTCACACAACTGAGGCTAGCAAGGGGAAAACCCAAGTCTATTAGACTGTGTACATTTTTTTTTTATAATCCCATTTTTCATCTTTTGGGGCCATGCCCTATGTAAGACAGTGTATACATCCCTCTGCTGACCTTTTTCCTTCCTGACTTTGATGTCTATCTCCGCTTATCCTCATTGGGCAAAGCCCTGAGTTTGTCTGTGCCTGTGTGGGCATGGTATGGTGCACTGGTTCACCCACTCCTACCAGACTTCCCCTCCTTTTCACCTCTCACCTCCTTGTCCCATTTCCACTTGCATTCTAAGATCTCTATGCACCCTGTCAAACCTTCCTGTTCAATGTATGTACCCAAATAAATACTCAATTGCTTTGTGCCCTGCTAGCAGTGTCCTGCAGCCGGTTAGACTTTCCACTAGAGAGAAAGATGTGAAGACATTATCTGTGCAGGTGTAGTTTCCTGTGGCCATTGCCCTGAGCATAGGCATTTCTTTAGGCAGCACCATTTGTAAATTGTGCCTTGTGACTGCATCCAGTAACACCTGTGCCTTGTCCAGGTTGGCCCTCATGAAGAGGTGCAAGTTCTGCAGCTTGTCCCACATCAGGTGATGCCTGTTGAAATCCCCTAACCATATCATACCTTCTATGTTTTGTCCTTGTGTTTCCTCCTCTACTGATTGCTTCTGTAGATATCCCTGCATGGCTCTTATGCTGTCAGATTTTACCCAGTCACAGTAGATGTTAACAATGAGTATGTCACCCATGCCCATCTTGACTATTACCACCATGGCATCAGGCATTCCCATTTCTACAGCTCCCCATGCACTTGTGACTATCTTCTTGCTTATCAGTAGCATCGACCTTGTCTGTTTTCCTTTATCTATGAAATGAGTCCTTGGGTATACTGAGTACCAACTAGGCATTGCTCTAGTGTTTCCCAAAAAGTCAATATATGGTTCTTGGACTGTGAGCATGTTATAATTGTTAGGTGAGCACTTAGCTAGCATCTCCACTGTTGCTGTTAGTGACTTATTTATGTTTTGCTGTCTGATCTTCAATTTTCTGATATGCTGGTCTGGTCTTCCCCAGTCATCCCTGGTAAAGGTCCTCACCATCATCTTCTTCTTGTCTTGGTCTTACCTGATTGTGTATGTCTCCTATGCTGTACTTGTTGAGGCAGCTCTGGTGGATCTCATCTGTTTCATGCTCCTGCCATCCTTGATCCCTGTGCCCTATTTGGGGGTTAGCCCCTCTCCTTTGCCCCAGTATACCTTCCCTGTGCTCATTTCTCCCTCCATGTCATGGACCACCCACATCTGTTTGCTGCCACTCATGGCTCCTAAAGCCTGTCCATCCCTTGTTGTGGAGCCCATCTCTGGTTACTTGCCTTCTTCTGTCCTCTTCTGTCCTATTGATCATTGATTCTCTTGAGCAGGTCCCCCACATCCTCCATGTCTTCCTCTCCTGCCCCATTCTGCTCCAACATCCATGGGCTATCATTTGGGAAGAACTTGTATGTGTGTTCTGGGTCTCCCTTCTCCACTACCATGCATGCTGCTCTAAACACTGGGTATATCCTGTCCCATGAGGCATGTCCCTGTGCATTGCAATTCATGCATTTGAATTTACTTGGGTCTAGCTCCTCACACTTGGATGTCCTATGTTCTTCACCGCACATTCCACACTTTTCATGACTGTTACATTCAGCTGCTACATTCCACGCATTGTACTTTTGACACTTGAGGCACCCACATGGCTCTCTTTTCATTCATCTAGCCCAGGTTTTCTTGCCAGCAATTATCATCCCATCCCTAATGCTTTGATTTGCAGATTCTGTGGTGGAAAACCTGGCAATGATGTGGGTGAACCTCTGTCCTGCTGTTCTTCTGTGCACAGGTTTTATCCAGCAGGTAGACAGTAGGGAGCCTGCAGGAAGCCTTCAATCCTTCTCTATCTTCCTCATCTCTGCAAGTGCATTAGGTGAATGACTCAGTGGTACGTACTCCACTATCACCATCATGGCCCAATCTTTTATTATGGCTACCCCCCAAAACTTGTTTAGGTAGGTCCCTTTGTTCTCCTGGATCCACCTGGCAGCTTCCTCCATGTCTAAGTGATACACAATCCCACCATTTGTGAGCTTCTTTGCTCCAATGAAGGTTATGCTTGCCTGCCCACGTTCTTCTTCCAGATTGTTTATTGCCTCATTAGCCTTTGCTACCAGCTCCTGTTCTGTGAGCTGGCTGAGGGTGTCCTGCTCCCCTTGAGGGTCCTTGTCTATTAGTATTTGTCTTGCTTTTGCTTTTGCCTTTGCCAGGTTGTTCGGGTGCAACAGGGGTATGTTCCCTTTCAGCACTGCAGCATATGTCATCCCTTCATGGCCATCCCCCATCCCCTGCTCCCTCTGCTGGCCTACAATGCTCAGGTGCTCCATAAGGTTAGTAGCCCTCTCCATTGTTGCCTTCGTCCCTTCTGCAGCCTCTTTCACTATATTGACCATTGCCTCTATCTTGCTGAGGACTGGGGTGAGGCTCTCCTCTGTTGAGGAAAATCATAAATTCTTTCTCTTTTATTCTTACATCTTATAACATCATTATGTGGTTTGGTCTTCATGTTCTCCCCCATCTTTTCTGTTTCTTTTCCTTCCTTTCTCAGTTATATACCATGTAAAAAAGAGAGTTGCATGATGGAGTTGAAGACATGGCCAAAAAAGGAAAAGAGCCGGTTGACGAAGAAGATGAAATTACCCAGGAAAAAGATCGGTAACCCTCTTCATAGGGGGGGGTTAATATCATGCAGGGGGACTATATTATGGTACACACTCAGCCAGGGTTGCAAAATATCTAAACAACTGGCCATACGAAGACCGAGGACTGGGACTTACCCGGGCAGCAGGACAGCTCCAGAAAAAGCAATATCGGATCCAAGGAATATTAAATATGTTAAGAAGAGAAATGGAAACATAGGGGAAACAGTGGCTAAAAGAAGAGGTTAAACTTAGTATATGAGCACATTTCATATCTAGTAACATCAGACCATGTCCGGAGCAGAGGATCCTTCCATCTAAAATGTTCCCAATATGGGAATTCAGTAGTTTATCACAACAGTTACAATGTATGCAAATAGCTACAGAGTTGCAGTATAGTTAGTCAGTGAAAAAAAATCTTTATCCTCCAAAGAACTCTGTTAGAACTAGGAATCTACTCCAAACTTTACAGCCTCAACTGAAACCACTAGGGCCGACTTCATTGAACAGTTGCGTCTACTCGTCATTTACCACCGAGGAACATCGTCGATAGTAGATCAACATCTAACTAAAACATTCTCGAGAATATTACTGGAACATCCTATAGATATTCATATCACTCAAACACTCCTGAATTAACCAGTTTTCTGAATATCCTCCACATGTTGTTTCACTGCAACCCCCACTCACTTTGCAGCCTCTTCCAACATTAGTATTGCTACCACCCTTACACCCTCCTGTAGTGTTTTTACACTGACATTGTGTACCAGTGAGAGCAGGGCATAGCTGAGCTGCTCTGCTGACAGGGGATCTTCCCTTGTGAGGTACCCATACCTGTTGAGGTACCCTCTGGCCTGTTCTCTGATGTGCACTGATGTGTTTGGTTCAGCTATTAGCTCAGGTCTAGTCTTGCTGCTGGTCTGGTGTCCAGCACTCGCCCTCATGTGGCCCTGTGACATGGTGGGGAAATGGGGTTTGATGCTTGGCGGCATGGCCTATTTTGCTCACTCCTTTTTGTAGGAGCTTTGTGATACTGTTGGTAGTGGTCAGCAATACCCTGGGATAGTGTGTAGCTAGTGTGTAGATGAGATAAATGAGTTTGAGCTTTTCAGACATTGTGGTAGGTGTCATGTGTTGTAAATTGGCAATTATTTCAGATTATATGCATATACTCCAACACTAAAACACTCATATCTCCACCATTTTCAACCCCATCACCATGAGATTTTGCAGCGAGGTTGAAGACTATTCAAAGTATCTATATGAATATTTTCATTAATTTAGGAGCATATTTTGGCAGATACCACCTGCATGGCCACGTACCTTAACACCGAGACCCGCACCGCTGTCCGGAATTGGTAGAGGCACAAGTAACTTGGCAGAAGCATTTTTTTGATATACATTCTATTTCTATATCCCCCTTATGACTATATTTTCCCCCTAACTATTTTCCTATACCAAAGAACCCGTGCAGTCATGCATATATCCCACGTACAGCCACATTAGGCCATCTTCTATTTTCACTCCATCTTATTTTCAGCTTACCAACATTTTTCCATTTTCTTTAAATACTCAGAATGTATCTAGAGAAAATCATACAATTCCAAAGACAATTCCATATACAATTCCATAGAGACTAGAATTATCCCCACAGCACTAAAGTTCGAGTTACACTCGAAAATCTCATTCGCGCCGAACTTTCACACTTTCCTAATTAGGACTATCTCATCGTAAACTCGTCGTACAAGTGATCGGAGACCACAGCTACGTTCTCACACATTTCTACTTCATTTATAGATAGCTTTCATATTATTCTGAGTTGTGTAAGACTCACAACTCGCTGAACCGGCGCTTTGGCGCCCAGACCGGTTTCCCGGGGTGGCACCTAAGCGGAGGCAAACCCAGCAGTACAGTCATTCAGAGTAGTTTTGGAATATCTCCATATTTTCCCTATTGATAAATACGATTTAAATTCTCATAAAATCTGTTCCTTTTGCACCTACTTTTTCCCACTATTTTGTGGTTTTTACCATTCATATTACACCCAAAAAGAATATACTTACAGGAAACCTAACCAGTAATTTGTTAACCCCCATTTCAACATCATGTGCCCTCAGACTGTGTACATAGAAATAGAGCCTCATCTAGCAAGAGGGGAAACCTAAGAGGAAACCTTAGGGTCCCTTGCTAGTGAACTATGCAACCTATATACTCATCATCTGCTTCCTGCTTCTTCAACATACCCTACCCCTTGATTGGGTCTTAAGGTATATTGACCCCACAATCTGTACCTGATGTTCCAGTACTCAGGCCAATATCTTGGTAGCTCAGTTTGGGTCACCTCATAATTGGACTGAACAACTGTTGCTCTCTTTATTGTCTGTATGTGCAGTTCAGCTCAGTAACTATCAGTATAGGCAAATCAGTTCAGTATCAGTTTGGGTAGCAAAATGGGTGGTCCCCTGACATCACCCCCCCTTCTAGAGTGCTGTATCCTTGAAGCATGTGCCATGATTGATTCAAAAGCCATTGACCAAATCCTTTGGGGTGCTCCCAGGTGTGAGTGGTAGAATTTCTGTACCTTTGCTGGTGCTACCATGTCCTCCTCCACCACCCAGGTGTTCTCCTCATACCCATACTGTTAAGAATAGTATGTTTCATTTTCTTGTCTTGCAGACTGAACATCTGTGGGTTGTTGTGGAACAATATTGTTCCTGGTGTGGGAATGGAATCACTCGGAGTTTCATTCTGATTTTGACTCAGGGGTATATAAGTAGAATGCCTTTGTTCTATCTCGCTTCAGTCTTTCATGTCGAAGACTGAAGTGAGTATTTTCTATCTGAACCCTACCCTCCATTTTATTGACACATTGCTCATTGCATAGTTATTCTTTGTCTAGGTAGATAATCTTGACTATAAAACAGAGTCTTTCATGTCAAAAACTGAATTATTCTTTGTCTAGTTTTAACACATACCCCTCCCACTTCACTAGGAAGTAGAGTCAACCCTTCATCAACCAACTGTCTAACATCCTCTCCACTATGTAGTGTGTAATTAAGAGTTGTCTGGAGATGTGGGATGGTTTTTAACTAAGAGTGTTATTCTAAGAGTCAAATAGAACTTTGATCTGATGATGTATGCTGTGGAATATCTGTATAACTGCCTGGGGACCCTTTCTGGTGAATACGGCCCTCAGCACCTGTACCGAGAGGTTGGCTCTGGGATCTATGGGGAATGTAAAATCAATAACAAATTGGCTATTGACCCTGTGTGCTCAAGACATTGTGAGACACTTCTGATGATAACTAGTAACTTCTCTGATTAATTTCAGGTCTTGAATGATGAGCCTTTGATGGGAATCGTGGTGTTGATGTAAGTGAAGTGCTGGTGAAGACAAGGAGTGATTTCTGCTTTATGGGCAAGCAGGACTGATTTTGTTACTATGTCCTAAGCTACTACTTATACATAGTTGCAATTCCAACATGATATGAATGAGAAAAATAAGACTGTCTGCTTTGGGATAGATGCATTGATGCCCTGCGTTATACATATCACTGCATCATGTATTCTGGTCTCCGTTTCTGATCGGTAACCCTTGAAAAAGCTTGGGGCTTCTCTTTGCTGTGTGCTCTTGTTATTCCATTGGTTCAATTGAATCTGGGTCGCATCCATTGGTTCCAATATGCCAGCTGATGCCCATGGCCACATATATGTGTCCCTTTCTCTCCTGTCTCAGCTCCTAAGTCCTCCAGTCATCTTGTGTATCCTTTCTATCCTTTCCATCTCTTATTTCTGCCATGACTGCTGCTCATATACTCCAGGGTTGACCCTGTGAGTCCCTTCCATTCCTTCCGTCTCCTAGCCACCTGGGCACTTCCCTGCCCCAGGACCAAAGTGCTGTGCCCGCATAGTATCTAAAGTGTCCTGTATCTATGAGAATTGAAGCTATCGACTTAGTTTCTTTTGGGGATTGTCAGTATGTATGTCTACTTGAGTTCTGAGTGCATATACTAGGTGAGGGAGTCTGTGTTCTTTCTAAGTATTTGTTTTTGTGCTTTTCCTCTATTTATTGTATATACTATGAGAATCTGAATACTTTATAACATAGTGTTCCTCTCCATCCACCAGCTTGGGTGGTGGGGGCAGTTTGGCTCTTCAGCTGGGTATTGGGTCTTCAGCAGCTGGAATGAGCTTGACTACATTAAAGACCAGATGAAGCTGGGACATGGAAGGGGGGAGCTGAAGTCTGTAAGTGGCTTCTTCCTCTGCCAATTCTGGACAGCAGCGCGGGTCTCGGTGTTAAGATACAGTGCCATGTGGGTGGTATCTGCCAAAATGTAGTCCTAAAATCATGGAAATATTCGTGTGGGTTCTTTTAATAGTCTTTAACTTCGCTGCAAAGTTTCATGGTGATAGAGGTGAAAATGGTGGAGATATAAGGGTTTCAGTGTTGGAATATATGCATATAATTCAGATAATTGCCAATTTACAACAGGATTGGGGGAGTTCAACTATGAAATCCATGCTGATCATGTCCCACTGAGACTTGGGGATGGGCAGCAGTTCAAGTTCTCCCATCAGTGGCTGCCTTTGGGTCTTAGTTTGGGTGCAGAGGTCACAGGTTTTGACATATTGACCAATGTACTGAGACATCTGTAGCCACCAGTAGTTTCATGATACAAGTTTGAGGGTCTTTCACCTTCCCACATGTCCCACCACTTGGGTATCATGGTGCTGGGAGACGATGCATTGTCTCAGTTTGGGATCATTGGGGACATAGATCCTACCCTGGAAGTGCAAGAGGCCTTCCCACTTGCTCCACTCAGCTGCATGCACCAATCGGTCGTAACCCTTCCTCAGCTCAGTGATTGCTTGGGCCACTGGATCCTCAGGTCCAGACATTCGCAGGTGTGCCCAAATGTCCTGAAGGAGGTCTTGCTCTTCTCCCACCACCATGAGCCCTTCCAAGGCTTGGATTGTGAACAGGTCCAGCTGAAGGAGGGTCATGTCCTCATTGTCTCCTGCCCTGGTCCCATGGTCTGACCTCCTCAAGAGCACATCCACCTTGCCCATGCTTCAGCCCAGTTGATGGTGGAGTGCAAAGTTGAACTGAGACAGATAGAGGGACCACCTTGCTTGCCTTTGATTGAGCTTCTTTGATGTGTGGAACTATTCCAAATTATTATGATCCATTGAGATCTTGAATTTGAGTTAGGCTCCTTCCAGGAAGTGCCACCACTCTTCTAAAGCTCGCATGATGGCCAGCATTTCCTTGTTGTGGATCTCATAGTTCCACTCAACTGAACTTAGGCTCTTGGAGAAGAAGGCGATTGGGTGCCATGTTCCATCCTTGGGTGACTGTTGTGAGAGGGTGGCTCCTGTGGCAAAATCCAAGGTGTCAGCTTCTACTCAGTACATCCATGAGTCATCTGGAAAGGTCAAGACCAGGGCCAAGGTGATCTGATCCTTCAGCCTCTGCAGTGCCACTTCATCCGCTTCTCCCTACCTCCACTCTTCTCCTTTCTTCATGAGATTGAACAAAGGTCAAGCATAGAGCAATAAGTCTTCGATGAACTGCCGATAGAAGTTGGCAAACCCAAGGAAGGAATGCACCTCCTTTTGGTTCATTGGCCAAGGCCACTCAGTCATGCCCTGGATTTTCACTGGGTCCATCTCCACCTTCCCTTCTGAGATGATCAATCTGAGGTATTCTATATGCATCTGCTTAAACTTGCACT
This sequence comes from Gomphus bonarii, assembly GCA_003316585.1. NCBI lineage: Eukaryota > Fungi > Basidiomycota > Agaricomycetes > Gomphales > Gomphaceae > Gomphus > Gomphus bonarii. Next base: position 4,549 of record QFEC01033659.1, on the reverse strand, counting down.
TCTCCTTCCTCAGGTAGAGCTTGTTTTCTTGGAGGCATTCTAGCACTTGCCTCGTGATTGCTCAGTGCTCAGCTTGGGTCTTCAAATAGATGAGGATGTTGTCAATGTATACCCAAATGACCCCTTCCATGATGAGGTCCTGGAATATTTTGTTTATCATCATTTAGAACATGGCCAGACTGTTAGTGAGGCAAAGAACATCACCAGTGGTTTAAACAACCCTCAGTTCATCTGGAATGCTGCCTTCCACTCATTGCCCTCCTTGATTTGGATGTTGCTGTAACCCCACCGAATGTCCAGCTTCGTAAAGTACTTAGCTCCCTTGAGTTGGTTAATCAGCTCTGGTATAAGAGGGAGTGGGAGTGGGTACTGATTTTTGATGGTCATGGCATTCAGTCATTGGTATGCCTGCACAAGCTGAAGTGAGCCATCCTTCTTCTTGATGAAGAACACCAGGGAGGCCATCAGGGATTTCAATGGCAGAATACATCCCATGTCTAAGTTCTCTTGGACAAAGTCATTAAGCTGGGCTTGTTCCACCGGGACATGGGGTACACTTTGCAGTTGACCAGATTGGATCCTGGTTCTAGCTCAATGGCATGGTCCCAGATCCTTTGCTCAGGAAGTTCATGAAAGGAATCCTTTGCAAACACACTTTCAAACTCCTGGAGATAGTCTGGAATCTTGGTCTCAGCTTGGGCATTCTTGTAATGTGCCTCTGCTAGCCTCTGCAAGGTTGTCTGCATGGCTTGGATGTGCTTTGATTCAGGTGGAAGCATCATGTACATCAGTCTGTCCCCTTCCTCCAAATCCTCCCAAGGCCCCTCTGGCCCAGTATCATCCTCCTTCTGCTCATCCTTGTCCTTGTGCAGCTTTGGGAATGGGCCAGCTCAGCACATCCAAATTTGCTGCTCTGCCCTTCAAGTCTCCTTCTGTTCTTCCTGAACCTCAGCTTGGCAGGTAAGACACTGGTCCAGACATCAGTTCATTTTGATCTTCCTAGTTTGCCAGTCAATCTCAGGATTGTGCTTCTCTAGCCAGGTGAACCCAAGAATGATGTTCTGTCCACCCAGGTTGGTGACTGCAAAGGTGGCATGCTTGGAATGCCCTTCTACTTGAAGAATCACATCCACTATCTCTTGAATAGATCCTGCTCTATTGGGGATCCATCCAGGTTGAAGATAGGGATCAGCTGCGGGAGTTTCCAAGTGGTGAGGTGAAGACATTCAGCATAGGCTCGGTTCATGAACAGTCTGGAGGCCCCATTGTCAATGAGGGTGGGTCTGGACTGGACCTTGGCTGTATCAGTAGTCTGAATCTCTACCTTGATAACAAGAGATTTAGGGCTCAGGTCAGCTGCAATGACATATTTCTTCCAGAGCTTCCATTGCCATTTCGGGAGCCATACCCAGGGGGGTTTCACAGGTCTGGAGGTGTCAGGTTTTGGTGTGGATGTTTTGGTCTCAGTTTGGTTTGGTTGAACAGGGTTGTTTCACATTCTACTTCCAAACAAGAGAACCAGTTATGTACAGGCAGTGGAGGTGCATCACTCATCCACTGGGCTCCAAAACCCTCTTCCTCCTTTTCCAATGTTTCTGCCACTTCAGTCTCAGACATGTCCTTGGCCTTGGTCAACAGGGAGCTTGATTCATTGGCCAGTGCTAGTAGCTTGGGTAGCAGCTCCAATTGCTCTTCTGCAGCCATGGTCCAGATATCGAATGAGAGGGGGCACTCCTTGGCATAGTGGCCTGGTTTCCTGCATCAGGAGCAAACTCCTGGCAGTGCTGCTTGGTGCCAAGTTCAGTCAACATCCATGGGGGTTGGGCTGTTTTTTGGCATGATGGGAGCAGATGGGACTGACTGCTGGGGGTCAATGTCAGCTCTAGGTCTCTCCCAAGTGGCTCTCATTGGATTTGTGGGGAACCAAGGTGTGGTGACCTTTTGGCTTCAGTTTGATTTTGTAAACATGTCATTTGCTTCTTGGTTCCTCACAACCCTTCTTGCTGCTTCATACCATCCTTCTGGATCATCAAAGTCTGGTGCTCTGGTCCCTAGTAGGGCCACTCAGTTCTGCATGCTCAGTTTGAGACCTTTGCAAAACTTGATCACAACCATTTTTCTGTCATGGTACTCAGCCAGGTCTATTAGCTCTATGAACCGGTCAATGTATTCTTCCACCAAGTCCTTGCCCTGGTACCACCCTATTCCTTCTAGTCTTGTGAGGGCTGAGAGTTGTTCATTCTTTGGGCAGAAACAATTGATGAAGTTGGCCTTGAAGGCATTCCAGTCTGGATAGTGGAACTGGCTGGACCTCTCAGCTTGGAGGACCTTGCTCAAAGTAGATGCTGCAGGAATTGAGGAATGTGTGGCCTCTGTCACAGTCACCATTGAAGTCTGAGGGGGACACTGGTCTAATTCAAGAGGTGGCCATGGACAAGGGGCTCGGGGCCCTCTGTTCACGGGCACTTGGTGTCAGGTCATCTTTGGGGTTGAGGAACTCTCTTTCTCTTTCTCTTTCTCTTCTCTCTGGTTCCCTTTCTAATCACTGCATTATTGCTCTTAAGGCATTACAAATTTCAGAATGAGCTGCTCAGTTTACCACCAACTCTTGTTCTAACTGAAGGAAGCATTCATCAGTGTCCATTTTGGCTCAGGAACTTGGTAGTGCATGTGATGTCAAGGCAGTTGCAGTTATAGAGGAGGGGGAGTCTGGTGTTTCATAAGCAAGCAAGGTGAGGCTATCTGAGTCACTTTCATTCAGACCAAACCCGCCTATGGTCATATGGTGATGCAACTCCCAGTCCTTATTGGGTGAAGTTTTCCTAATGTAAGGGCAACCCCTGTAATATTTGCTGAGGTTACTAAAGTCACATGACTAAAGCTAGCAAGGGGGAAAACCTAAGTCTATTAGATTGTGTACATAGAAATAGAGCCTCACCTAGCAAGGGGGAAAACCTAAGAGGAAAACTTAGGGTCCCTTGCTAGTGAGCTATGCAACCTATATACACATCATCCAGTTCCTACTTCCTCAACATACCTTACCCCTCAGTTGGGCCTTAAGGTATGCTGACCCCACAACTCATATCTGATGTTCTGGTACTCGGGCTGATACCTCAGTTGCTCAGTTTGGTATGTCACACCATTGGACTGAGCATCTGTGGTAGCTCTTATCATATGTATGCTCAGTTCAGCTTGGTAACCATCAGTATAGGTGAACCAGTTTGGCATTGGTTCAGGTTGCAAAATGGGTGGTCCCCTGACAAGAGGGGCCCTGGGATGAGTTAGAGGAAGGAGACAGACTAATGTATGTGATGCTGCTGCCTGAACCAAACTACATCCAAGCCACACAGATGACCTTGCAAAGGCTAATGGAAGCACACTACAAGAACATCCAAGCTGAGACTAAGATCCCAGACTACCTCCAAGAGTTTGAAAGTGTGTTCATGAAGGAATCTTTTGATGAGCTCCCCGAGTGGAGGGTCTGGGACCACACATGCCATTGAGCTAGAGCCAGGCTCCAACACGAGCCAAAGTGAGCTGTCCTTATTTTTGATGAAGAATACTGGGGAGTCCATCAGGGATTTCAACAGCTGGATATGTCCCATGTCTAAGTTCTCTTGGATGAAATTGTTGAGTTGGGCTTGTTCCATCAGGGACATGGGGTACACCTTGCAAACTACTAATGACTGAATGCCATGACCATAAAAAATCAGTACCCACTCCCTCTCATACCTGAGCTGATTAACCAACTCAAGGGAGCTAAGTACTTCACAAAGCTGGACATTTGGTGGGGTTACAGCAACGTCTGGATTAAGGAAGGTGATGAGTGGAAGGCAGCATTCCAGATGAACTGAGGGTTATTTGAACCACTGGTAATGTTCTTTGGGCTCACTAATAGCCCAGCTACATTCCAAATGATGATGAACAAGATCTTTCAGAACCTCATCATGGAAGAGGTCATCTGTGTGTACATTGACAACATTCTCATCTACTCGAAGACCTGAGCTGAGCACCAAGCAATCATGAGGTGAGTGTTAGAATGCCTCTGAGACAACAAACTCTACCTGAGGAAGGAGAAGTGTGAGTTCAAACAAACAGGAAGGAAAGGTGGAGATGGATCTAGTAAAAATCCAGGGTGTGACTGAGTAGCCTCAGCCAATGAACCAAAAAGAGGTACAATCCTTCCTCGGGTTCACCAACTTCTACCAATGGTTCATCAAAGACTTCTCACTTCATGCCTGACCATTGTTTGATCTCACAAAGAAAGGAGAGGATTGGAAGTGGAGAGAGGCAGAGGAAGCAGTACTGCAAAAGCTGAAGGATCAGATTGTTATACAGAAGGAGATTTTTTATCTATCATAATTAAAAGAAACTAAAAAAGAACAAATAAAAGAAAAAAGAGAAAGAATATTAGTATATACATGTACAAGTACGCGTAGTTCTTGGTTCCGACCCGATTAGTGCCCGAGCGGCTACGGGATCGGATGAGCAGATTAAGGGTATGGAGGATCACCGAGGGAATAGGAACGAAGGGAGAATTAAGGGAAAT
>QFEC01033587.1:0-14283 GCA_003316585.1 Gomphus bonarii | reverse complement strand
AAAAATACTTGAATGTATTTAGTATTGTTCTCTTGAAGTATTGTCCAGAAATTAGCTATATATTATGCTTGAAGCTCAGATGAGGTGCATTTTGCAAGTATGCACTCAACAGGTCTGACACCTCTGGTGTTTGCCCACCTTGTGCACGCACTGACATCCAGATTTTGAGATGGGCGAAATTATGAAGTCAAAAACACAACTTGCTGGGAATAATGTATATATATCTTTGTGCATTTTGTAGTGTGCCTGGTTGTTCTCGCAACTTATGATCTCGAGGGCTACCCTCCTTTTTCCTTCTGGATTGGGTGCAGACGTAAGTAACGCATTGAGGAGCTGGAATGTCTTGTCGTTTTCGGTGGTGGAAACATAGTGTTCTAGTCTGAGGATGGCAACTTGCTGGTTCTGGCTCATAGTCAATGTGTCCAGGGGACAGTTGACACTCAAATAGTGCGGAGCGTATGTGGACCTAATTTGTAAGACTCACGAAGCGTCGTGTCGCGCTTCTTCCTCAGTTCTCCTTTCTTCAAACCAAGCAAAGTCACGTAGCGACTTTTTATTTTTACACTTATTTTTATTTGTTCAAGCATAAAGTATGAAGAAAGTTTTATTTGTGTCCGATCAACCTTTACATCCTATTTCTACATGGATATCCTTTGGACAGAACCCAAAGGTATACGATGCAAGAATTAGATCTTTCGTATGATATGGAAAGTCAGCGATGCCCTATTCCCTTGCCGGCTCCAAGCTCATACCTCTGAAGAAGATAAGCATGTGTCGTTCCACAATTCACGTTGCATGGAAGGAGGACAAGAAAAGTTGGAGTACCCATGCGCGCTAAATGGACAATACACAAACCCTTCGAAATCCTTGCCTCTAAATGCTCCATCGTGCCTAGATAAGAGCTGTGCACAGAAGAATTCATACACCCAAGCCAAGTCTAAAGTCTTACAGTGTAGTTACAGTTACGGCAGTTTGTACCAAAGTCCATGTCCACAAACATTCTGCTGTTTTATTTCTTTGCTACCCTTTACGTCTCTGAGGGTGACAGGGGCGAACGACAGACATAAATACAACCAGCACCTGTATTCGAACGTCTATGGACCAAGCTATCAGACCGTTTAACGTTAAGACCTCATAGGGTATTGACAATGTCGGAACCCAGCTCAGTCTAAGTCTTTTGAGCCATACGTAAACCAACTTGTCGGACGGAACGGGGATTCATGTTATAGGAGCCCTCTGGTCATCGGTTGAGTGATCCTGAGCTCTGACTGTCGGGCCTATGAAGTAAATAGAAAATTAAAAAACCTTGCCGAACACGTGGAATTTCGAACCGAGGAACGGTGTAAGGTCAACCGTAGTCCTGCCAGTGCATACCGTCGGATCAGACGGATAGGGACAAAAATACGCGCTGCGTGGGACAAAGGGATTTGTGCTGACTGTCAAACTAAGTTACTGTGGCTCGGTTATCATTTGCATTGGCGCTCCGTTCTCTTTCGGTTGTCAATAGTATTAAAGAAAGCCGAGCATCCGCTTTGGTGAATCCGTGTCCGGAAGGGTCTAGTCTCACCTTCACAGGGGATAGCCATTCCAGCCAAGTCAGGAAATCCAGAGATAACTGTCACAGCACATCTCAGTGTGATTTGTTATTTCGCTAACGACCGCCGTTTCCCACAAAGTCTCAAATGAAGCACATTAGCAGGGACAAGCGGTGCGGCATGTCGGCGTGTCTTTCGTGTCATTGTCTGAAGCAGCTCGGTTTGTTTACCTTAGATGAGGGTGCTACTGTTGGTCGGAACAGTCGAGACAAGGCTAGCGTTGCGACCTCCAGATTCCATTGAAATGTCACTCCACAGCTATAGTCTACGCAGCCACTGTAGTCCACATCTAGTTTGTCATATAGCATGTGCAGGGCTTCAATTTCTGCAGCCAAGACCGATCCGTTGTGGGATCCGCAGTGTATCGGGTCGGCCTAGATGGTCGGTCACGCCGCCCAGTAGAGTGACAATGTTTACAATAAGAAGGTTTCCTCTGCATGTGTTGAGAATCATGAATGTTCTCTTCGTTTAAGGTATGAGATCATTGATGTGACGGGACGTGTGGTGCATGTCCTGCGTGAAATCACGGACTTATCCATTTCATGCAGGTAGATAGTAGAAGGCGATTGTTATCATCCTTGTTGGGTCTGCGTTTGCGCGGCTTGGGATGCGATGCACTGCACATAGGAATCGAATCCAAACCGCAGATCCCAAATTCCATGTTCGAGAAGTAAATTAGATTCGAAGGCTGGAAGCGGGGCCTTGTAAGCGAACTTCACAGCCTCTCGCGGTGGCCACGAACCTCCAGGATAGAAGCAATCAGTTTTGGCACCCGGCGCGTGCCCATTTAACCACTCACGTGGGCTGCCCGAACGCTTGGATTGGGGAGATTCTAATCTTTGTTCGGATTGCCGTCGTGGGGGTACATGGCGGTCCACTTTAGTTCCACTTAGCCTTAGACTGTCTTAAATAATTGTTCCACTTTCGCTTCTTGCCACTCTCTCCACGCTCGTTGTTGTGATTCCACACACATATTGTCCTCTCGTTCCAATCTGCCTCACGAGCTGTGGTCCGCACTAGGACAACCTCTCACTCTCTACTCTGTCACTCTTCTTCCTCAACCACGACCATGTCCGCCGAACATCCTTTATACTCCAATGCTAGCTCAAGCCCCGCAATCACTGAGTTCCCTAGAGGCGACGTAGATGCGGAACGGTACGTTGACCCAGACCCGTATGGCGACTCGTACATGGGCTTGGGTGGAGGCCCAGATCCCGACCCAGGATGCACGCCGCTACTTGAGAAAGATTATGTACGTGCCTCTCTCCTTCAAACTCCTATATATATAATATGCATATCACATTGCGCAGTGCACGAACTTCTCTTGTTGTGGCCTCACACTCGCAGACCTCCACGAGCTCGTCGGTCATTTTGAAGAGTGTCACGTTAAGGTCGTTGGCCCGAATGGGGGATTTGGTGGGCTCACGGGGTACCCTACGTCGCTGGGTATGTATATGGGGAAGTCGTTTGCCGGGTCACAAATGGCGACACACTTGGGCACGTCAATGGGTACAGACGCAAGTACAGGAACTGGGAGGACGTACAACACATACATCCATACGGACGACCCCTCTTCTGCCGTAACATCGCAATACTCATCTAGTTCGACCCCCTCCACAGCTCCCTCCTCTTCACTTAATTCCCCCATATCGCCGTATGCCTCTCCTTCACCCCATCCAAATCGATTTCCGACATTAACATCTGCTTTTACACCATCCGAGACACGCGAGGGTGAGTCCGCGTTCGGATCCGTTACCATCGCCTCGGAGAGATATGGTCACAACGATAACACTTCCAAAGGTTACCCCGTGACACATTCTCAAAACCACGTGCAGTGCCATTCTCAAAACTATTCACAAGAACAGCAGGTCCTCGGTCTCAACTTCGACACGCTGCTCCACCCTTCGGCTTACGCCCCATCTACATCATTCCCCGCCGCTGCTCCTGATTCTGTTGTTCCAGAGCATACTATCTATGCACTCCATGCATCCACTTCAACCCACTCGTCTCGCTCTCCGACTTCCTCTGAAACGGCTTCAGCTGACGTAGCTGCTAGTTCCATGAACCCTCAGCCCATAGCTCCAATGCCGATCTATGCACGGCATCCCAGTCTCTCGATCATAACTGATCTTCCCTCTGACTTGCACAGTGACAATCAAATCACCCGTACTGCTGGTCGCAATAGTAATTCCAAAAAGCGCCGGGGCGCACCCGCCAAGGGTCCTCCCCGCCAGCGTGAGAAACCACATAAATGCCCACGTTCTGGGTGTATCAAGGTATTTTATTCTATTCTCGTTTTAAGTCACAGTACTAACTAATTTGTATTGAAAGTCCTACCTGAACTTTAATGGACTCAAATATCATCTCCAGAAGGGGACTTGTGATTTTGACCAAAACTAGATTGAGGACACGTAATCATTTGTGGTGCATGTGCGCACCTGAAGTATATACGATACTGTTTATGAAAATTCAGTGCTTGGTTTAGTGAAGTTTAGTGTATATGTGACCTAGTGTATATGACTACATCAAGATTATCCCACAAAAGTCACAATCGCGCCATCACGCACCCATAATACCTCGAGTGCTTACAAGTAACTACAAGCAACTACAAGCAACGCAGCGCCACCACGCCGTTCTGCCGTACATATGCACGAATGCTGCAATTCCAACATGTTCAGCCTCATGATTAGGGAGTCCCCATTGTATTAACGCTTGATCTTGTGAGTCCCTACGAATCAATGATTCAATGATGGTGTAGTTCCATACTATATTCGAAGATCTGGCACCACTCCCGTTTCTGTATCTATACAGATTATTCACGCTACTGGGTGTGTTTTTCCGTGCCCTGCATTGCGTAAATCTGATCGAACATTGCCTTTGCCCCCAGATTGACAGGTGGACGTACTGTCACGATTCTGGTTCTCAAGGTTCTACGTTCTCTGATAGTCTTCAGGTTCTCTGGGCACTGGCTGCAGTACTCCAATCACCCGATGTTCTATTACTGTTGGCACCCTTACTCTAACCGCTCGGCTTTCCAGCATACCTATACCTAATGCCTCCTAATGTTGGATGACATCATTCTTCACAACCGATGCTGAGTAGTGTCATGCGTGAATCTCTTTATTCCAGCGTGTAAGTCTGCGTCTAATTCAATTTGCTTCCACCTCTGTGTCAAGTACACAGTTGCGACCAAACACACATTGTCCAACAAGAAGGTAGCCATGGTCAAACGCCACCCTGATGTCTAGCGCAAAACTATTGGCGTGGATATACTCCCCGCTTTGACGTGCCTCTCACACTGTGGATCCGGGTGGCGCACGGAACGCACCCCCACAACAGTGATGATACTTGACGCATGGTACCAGTCAGGACAGTTCCAACGGTGACATGGTTGCCTCTGATTCTCAATTTCTACATGTTTTTAGGACAGATGCGAAGGAGATGCAGCTCGGAAGGTATAAAAGATGGCAACAGTGTAATGATCGAAGCCTCATGAAGAGAGGTCATTACGGGATTTACGGCGCTCATGGAGATCTGCTTGATGTTACTCAATGGCTAATCTTTCCGTTCTTGTTCCTTGATGCTTGAGGCTTGATGCTTGATGCTTATTTTGGGTTGCTTGGTGGCTGTTTGCGTCCTGATGCTACTACCCCGAGAATCCAGAACTCCTCAAGGTTTCTTTTTATCCTTTAATGTGCCGGTTGTGGTATTATTCCTGACTATCTGCGTTTATATGTTTTATTGTGATGACTGGCTAACGGATGAATATGTCGGTGTTACCCCATATCATCATGCAGGTGCTTTACTTCTCGCCTGACACCCCAACTTCACACACTTGGTGGTGGTCTACGTCTAATGGTGCACGTCCTAGATGCTGCAAGGGGGTTCCTAAGTCTACTAGATAATCTATGCACGCTGTTCAAGTCCCACCACCCTACAGTTTCATGATGTGGTAATGGACCCGAATGGAATCTAGCCATGCTTAGAAGTACGTACTCATGCGCACTGACGTTCTGGTGCTTTTAATGCTTCGATCTTCCGTTGCTCCGAGGTTCCGGGGTGTTGGTGATCTAAGGCCACTAGCATACGTCCCAGATGCTGCAGGGTGTTTCGTGGTGGTTCATCCTTTCTAGATAACCCGTGTGCCCTCTGTTCAAGTCACACTATACTTTCATGACGCTCTGATGGACCCGAATGGACGCTAGACGTGCTTGGAAGTACTCGTGTGCACTGACGCTCTGGTGCCTTAATGCTTCGGTCATCCGCTGCTCCGAGGTTCCGGGGTATTGGTGATCTGAGACCACTAGCATACATCCCAGATACTGCAGGGTGTTTTGTGGTTGTTCCTCCTTTGTGTGCCTCCTGTACTATACTTTCATGACGCTGTGATGGGCCTGAATGGACTAGACGTGCTTGGAAGTACTCGTGCGCACTGAGGCTCTGGTGTCTTTAATGCTTCGATCTTCCTTTGGTCTGATTATCCAACGCTATACTTCCTTCTCAGGTGACTCTTGTTTCTGGTGAATCTTTGTCCCTCTCAACTGTCTCCAGAAGCAAAGCTACCCATGCCGTTGTCGGTCTATCACTTCGTCAGCTTAGAACTCTCCTTAGTAACAGACTCCTTCTCGTTTTTGGTTTCAGATTGTACTATACAACACCTCCAGCTTTGAACCTGGTAGGATACATCTACCATACGGATGACGTAGGCTGCCTGCCATATGGGGATGTGCTCGTAATGATGGGCATGCAAGCATATATCAATACTAACACACCACCGTCTGGGGCACAGTAATAGGAAGGAGTTATGGAGTCATTCTACGACCAACTTGGCCAGTGATCTTGGACGGTTGTCACGACCTCATCAGCGAGCACTATGGTCCGCAAGTCGAGAGTTAATCGCTTTTCCGCCAGAACAACATCTTGCTGCAAAGCTAATCACAATCTAAAGTAGCCAGGGAATCTTCCCCTTCTTTCAGGGCATTGAGAAAAGACTGGGGAACGGATTGGGGATGGCTCATACGTCCGATGATCAAGGCTCACTAGAAGAAGAAGAGCATGATAAGGGGGATGGATACACTGTTCCTTGTTGGTTTCGTTGCACCTGAATTCTTGATTCACACTGCAATGCGGAGGGTCTGGAATCCCATCTGAAGGAAGAGACAAGTCTTAAGTAAGTTGTCGGCCAGCCACATAGAGACAAGGATGTGGAACTTTCTCAAGAATCTTGTCCCACTTTTAACCCTCTTGGGCATACTTATACTTCTCCCCTTTAGATGACCCAAGGAGAAAGGGCTAGGGTATGAACCTGACCTCCATGATTTGGGAGTCGAAATTTCTTTCTTAATTGTGTTGGCAGTGAGTCTTTTCGAGAGTAGGGAGTCAATTGTTGAAGAGGTAATTCAAGGCTCCCATAGGTTCACAAGAAACATTCGAACGAGACTTTGAATAAAAGACCGTTGCTTGCCTACATGTCGCACATGTCTCATAATCAGATAAACGTGACAATATGATCAGTGCCAGTTCCGTGCACATGATATACTTTTTTGTAAGTCTAGTATCCAGCTTTCTTATTAGGTATTCATATATTAACCATCATTTCTCATTTATTATCCCTATTCAGCTAATCTCTCTACCCGAGCCGCTCTATTCAGCACGATTCTCATCGTTTGGAGATTCCCATCCCACCGTGAATTTGAGGCCCATAGGTCCAAAGCACTCCCATTTGACCTTGTCATAGCCCGAATCTTAAGTTAAATTGAGCTCCTGCTGTAGTTGCATTTTCGATACTGTTTCGAACAAAAGCTTTGCCTGTGCTCTCTAGAGGAGGCACATGATTAGCTCAAAGCACAATATTCACCTTTTTGTTTGGCTGCACCATATAGTCCACATCATCCACAATCATTTAAGTATATAAAAGCACACTAGTGTAGTTTTTCTTCACCTCACAGTTTCTCACAAGAGCCCTCAATAGCCAGTCTTCAATTCTCCTTCCATTTGTTATTAGTGCCACTGTATGGCAACATTTGGGCATAATCAGAGAGCCATTCCAAGACTATCTACAGCAGCTGTGCCCAAATCAGGTAAAGGCAAAAGCAAGGCCCCAACGGTCAACACACCATCAGTTGTTGCCAGTGGTATTACCAATAGAAGACTGCACAACCACTGATCTTCTCCTGAGCAGAGCTTGGACTCCCCCCTCTCTGATATACCATCACTACTAGAGTTCCCTAATACCATGCCCAGCCCTATTGAAGCATCTGGGACCATCCCAGATACTATACCCCAACAAGAACAACCTGCAACATCACAGCTGCAGGCTTCAACTATGTCCATAAATCAAGAGGAGGCTAACACCGTAAGGGCAACCCCAATAGGTACTGACAAAGGAGCCTAGAGCTCATCAGACCTTAGGTGAGGGAGATCCTGGAGTAAGTTTATTGAACAGAAGTAGTTATAAACATGCATACCTTAGGTGAGGGAGATCCTAAAGAGAAAAGGGTGAGGATTTCCCTTACCTAAGCAGGTACTATATAGCTACTGTGACTGTGACATGAGTGAGTCATGTCACTGGGATAAGACAAGAGGAAAATGTAAACAGTAGAGGCAGGAAAGGGGGGGAAGGACTACTGGTGAAGGAGAAGTAATTCCTGAGGGGATTAAAAGGAGTAGATAGTAAAGCAGAAGAATAGAAAAGGTAGAAAAGTGAAGGAAGGATAATAGGAAAGAGGTAGTCCCCTAACAGGTAGCTGATATACACTGTGGAGCTTTAGGGTTTTGCCAATGAAACTCCTTGATAAGTCGCTTCACTCTAGAGACATCCTTCGCAGGTAGCCAGAGATCATCTGTAGCTCCATAACCTTTCCAGCAGACTAAGTACTCTAGTCATCCTCAGTGAATCCTGCTGTCTAGGATCCTCTTGACTATGAGAGTGATGCTATTGATAAGGTCACAACAACAAGATACTCCAATGTTTATGAGCTGACAAGGGATATTCCACCTGGTGTAGCAGTAATCCTCAGTTTATACAAGAGTCACTAGCAATAAATACATATGAAGCTCACCTGGTATAGTAGTAATCCTCAGAGATCAAGCTGAGGGATAACTGTCACACCAGTCACAACCCTATACCCTACTCCAGCACTTATTACATAATTAGAAGATGCAAGGTATGGGAACATAAACAAGAAACAACAACTGAACAAATGAACTCCAAGCTGAACCCTGAGATTAACTTTGTACTCAGGGACTCTATCTCAGATAATAGGAGGAGGGGGGGGGTTGAGCATGTCATTCTTAGATTGGATCCTCTTGGTAGGGATGTAGGAGGTAGACAGAGAAGATGGGATGGGTATGACCAAAGGATGGTGGAAGCTAGAGGCCATAGGCATTCCATGATATAACTATATTCACTACATAAGGACCCAACCATCTATGATCTAACTTCTGCATTGGGAAAGTGATTGTAATTTTTTGTGCATTTAGCCAGACCTTATCATGTATGTGAGAGCAGCCTGACAGTGTAGGTTATAGAATCTGCAATGTCATCTGCAGCCTTTGACAGGGCAGAGTGCACTTCATTAGTGGCCATCTCCATGTGAGTGGTGAATTCATCCAGTGCTTCTAATCAGGTCTCTTGGGTTGGTTCTAGTCCAAGTCTTGGATGCTGACTACTGTCAAGCATGAAGGGAGTGGTCTGTGTTACAGAGTGGATCTGATTGTTATATGCAAATTTAGTAAGAGAGATTCATTCTAACAGGTCATCTTGATGTTAATTGATAAAGAGTTGGAGGTATTGCTCAATTTCTTGATTGACCCATTCTGTTTGGCTATCAGACTATGGGTGGTAGGCTGTGAAGGCTGCAACCTTGATACCTAAGAGCTTATTTAGTTCTTGCATGAACTGGGAGACAAATTGGATGCCACAGTCACTGATGACCTCAGGTAGACCATGGAGCTTCCACACATGATCATGGAACAGTTGGGTAATCCCTACTGAGTTTACATCTGAGGTGGTGGGTATGACATGTGCATGTTTGGAGAGGTCATCTATTGTGACAAGGAGAGCATTGTAGTCATGACTGGTGGGTAGTTCTGTGATTAGGTCAACATTGATGACTTGCCAGTGATCTAGAATGCAATTGGAGAGGAGCTTGCCAACAGAGGAAGTGGGAAAGGTTTTTGTCCTGTTGCAAGGGTCACAAGCCTATACATACTTGGCAATATACCATCCCATACCTGGCCACCAGTAACTCCAAGATACAAGTTCTGTCATCTTCCAGTGATTAGGATGTCCAATGAAGCTTGCATCATGGTATGCCTTGACAATGTTATACCATAACATGTTAAGACTAAACAGTGTAAAATTCAGTGTTCTTCAAGGGAACACTCTGATTCTATTGATGAATAATTACCTAAACAGTATAAGACTAATAGGTAATGAGTTTGTGAAAGAAATGGGTAGATAACTAGAGGTACTCACTTCAGTGTTCTTCAAGGGAATACTGAAGTGATAAGTGGAGCAAACTGTAACTATATATACTTGTAACAAATAGGCTCCACACCTCAGTGAAATGCAGAACACATGAATCACCCCTGGAAACCACCAAGTAGCACAAGAAAATAGGAATGTAAGGAAAGACATAATGAAAGGATTGTCAACTGACAATGAATAATGAAAGGGGTGTCAAACCAAAGTGAAGTAGATAGGTGCTGACTGTGTGTAATCTTAACATAACTTAGAGTCAAGAGGGACATATACCTTGCTACAGTGAAGGATAAGACTATTTTCTTCTGCCCACTCTTCTCCTTGGAGGTTTCCAGAAGTCCCAAGTTCCTTCAAAGCCTTCACAACCTTCTTATCTCAGTCTGTACAGTCCCTAACTCAGTCAAGGAATTTGTCAGCCTCACTGTTAACTAGTCGTGCACCAGTGGTATTGACATGAAATATGTTGGGCTGGAGCAGAATTTGGTTCTGATTATCTTCCTCCCTCTGCTTATGATCTACCCATCTTGAAAGTACATCAGGTTTAGCTGAGTGGTGGCCAGGATGGTGGATCAGTTCAAAGCCAAAGTGAGAGAGGTAGAGTGACCAACAAGCTTGGCAACAATTAAGGTTCTGTGCTGACAAAAGTAGGTGAGGTTTTGATGGTCATTCAGGATCTCAATCTTGTACTTGGTTCCCTCTAGGATATGATGCCATTCTTCCAAACCATAGATAACCAAGAGTAACTACTTGGCATAGATGGCATAGTTGCACTCTGTGTCTGAAAGGCTCTTTGAGACAAAGCCAATGGGTCTTCACTTCCCATCATCACAGAGCTGGGAGAGTAGAGCACCAGTTGCATATGCTGAAGTATCAGTTTCAAGATGAAAGTGCTTGGTCTGGTATGAGAGGATGAGGATGGGGGTAGAAGTGATAAGATGTTTGAGTTCATCAAAGGCTGCTTGTTCTGGTCCCTCTGGTGTCCAAGACCATTGTGTGTTTGCCTTGGTCAGATTGTTCAGGGGTTTTGCCATGTGAGAGAAGCCACCTACAAATTGATACTAGAAGTTAATGAAACCCAAGAAGGATCTCACTTCAGTTACATTGCATGGGGTTGACCAGTCATGTACTCCTCCTACCTTCACTGGATCCATGGCTACCTTTCCTTCTGAGAGAATGAGTCCAAGATATTCCACCTCCAGCTATTCAAATACACATTTCTCTGGTTTCAGGTATAGGTTGTTGGAGCAAAGTATCTCAAGGACTCATCACACACTTTTCCAATGGACTTTGAGGGATTCCATGAAGATGAGTATGTCATCTATAAACACTACTACCACTCCTTCATCAATGAGCTCCTTTAAGATTTCATTCATCATCATCTGAAAGCCTGCTGGGCTGTTGGTAAGGCCAAAGAACATCACCAATGGTTCATATAGGCCCCAGTTGGTCCAGAAGGCTGCCTTCCATTCATCTCCTTCCTTTATGCATACATTGTTGTATCCCCAGAAGACATCCTTGAATTCCTGGTAGGGTTTTGGGATGAGGTCTTCAAAGGATTTGATGGGTGTAAGCTCAGACATTTTTTGGGCAAGCTGTTGTGAGATGGTCAAGCCTGCACCAATTTCTTCATAGTTATGCTCTACAAAGACTACAAAAGAGTCTGTCTCCATCCTTAGAGGAGTACAATAGCTCTTCAGCTGTGGCATGTGTGTGTTGGTTAACTGTCTTGATTGAAGGCTTCTTGCTAATCAGTTCAACACCACATGATTCAGGGCAGCAAGTCATCTTTACCTCACCACTGTCCCAGTTAACCTCTGGGTTGTATTCAGTAAGCCAGGTGTGTTATAGGATGATAGCTAGGCATCCCAAGCTAGTGACAGAGAATGTGGCATGTTCCATGTGGTTTTCCATATGTACAGATGAGGTCAACTTCTTCCTTGATCAAGCCTGCTTCATTAGGAGTGCCATCAATATTATAGACAGGTACAGCATGAGGAAGGTGATAGGTTTTGAGTTTTTCAGCCTGGACAAATTCAATGTCAATGAACATTCCAGTAGCACCACTATCAAGGAGTGCATCAATTGCTAAAGGCCATCCAATGTCAACTGATTAACCCTTCAATGGGACTCTTGTGCATCAATGAGTATTAGCAGAGCATATATAAATATGAGGGGTGGGAGATTGTTCTTCAGGAGTTGGGATGGTAAGTTTATTTTCAGGCATGGCAGGTTGGATTTCAGTCTGATCTGGGGTTGGCAGAGGGTATAGCATGTCTCTTGTAATCCCAAATGTACATGTTTTGAGAACTGAGAATTGATTTGTCAAGTGGGGCATGTCCTTCACTGCCAACTTGCCTAAAAATCCTGTGTCTCCCTTTCCTCAGAAGTTTTGCCTTCTGTGCTGCCTCTCAAGTATCCATCGCAGCTGTTACTGATTCAGAAACCATGCTTGCTAGTGTTGTTTCTGTGGTGTTAGTGTGGACATGCTCCTTGCAGTGTTCTGAGCATGCTAGAGAGATGTGACCTCATTTGCCACATGTAACATGACCAAGTCTCAATGTGATATCAGTTGGAGTCAATGTCCATCAGTGTAGCAGTGTTTGGTATGGAGGTAACTGGAGTATAGTGGGTACAAGGTGGGAAGGTCTGATTAGAGCTCTGGGGTACTTGGGCTCACCTAACCTCCAGGAGACAATAATGGTTGTGATCAATTTGACAGGTGGCTTCCTTCCAGGCCTTGAGGTTAGAAGGGAGTGATAGTTAAACATGGATCTTGTCTAGAATCATCCTCTTGCATAAGCATCCTCAAGTGCCTCATCATTAAAGCCTGTGCTCCCTGCAAATATCTCAAATTGTGTAGTGTAGTCATCTGCTGACATGTTAGATGTCATCTTGAGATCTTGCAATTTGGTGTGGGCTGTTCTGGCATGATCAGGCTCTCCAAAGGCTTCTTCAACTTGTTTAGTGAACTCATCAAAGGTGGTGATCAAGGAAGTTCCATCAATAATAGCTTGGGTTTTTTATGTGCCCAAATTGCTGCAGAGCCCCCTGACATAAAGGAAAAAGTGTACACCATCTTTTTTTTGTTATCTGAGAAGGATGCTGGCTGTATAGCAATGGAGAGTTTCACAGCCCAAATAAATCCTTCTATATCTCCCCTATCTCCACTAAACTTCTCTGGGTCGGCCACTTTGATGGAGTGATGAGAGGGGGGAGTGGGTGGGGGGGTGTGAATAGCTAGCTATGTGCTATGTTGCAGCAATTGTAGCAGCTGAAGTGGCATTAACCAGGTTGCTTTGAATCCCACCCAACTGACTTTGGAAGAGTTGATTCTGGTGCTGTAGATGTTGAAGTTGATCTGCTTGGGTAGCAAGCAGAGTTCTGAGGAAGGCACCATGATCACCCAGGGAGTTCCAGTATGCCCCAGGAAGTTGGTCTGATATGATATGAGGTGGAAACTGATGGAAAAGATATGTGAGGTTGTCTTTAGGGAGCTTGATCTTCTGTAAAGGTGATGCTATTCACAACAACAAGATACTCTAATATTTATGAGCTGATAAGGGGTATTCCACCTGGTGTAGCAGTAATCCTCAGAGATCAAGCTGAGGAGTCACCATCACACCAGTCACAACCCTATGCCCTACTCCAGCACTTATTACATAATCAAATATGCAAATATAAATGGGAAAAGATCAACCAAACCCTGATATCACCTCACCTTTGTTTTAATTCCCATTCTGATACCACTTTGTTCTTTTGATTTGAAATCACTATGACTATTTGAAATACTAATCTAGTATATAATGTGTATGTAAATTAGTAGTTCAATAGTCAGAAAATCAACTAAGATTACTGTTAGGGCAACTCACTCAGGCTCTGCTGGCATACTTGCTGGGAGCTAAACCAGCGGGACACCACCCAGCCCTGGCATTCTCCCCAGGCCTGACAATGGGCCCCAGACCCCTTGCCTACCCACAAGTCCACTCAGGCACTGGTAAGGGGGTCCAAAAGTAAATATATAGTAGAGAATGAGAACTAGATACAATGGACAGCATACCTGGTAAGGGGGTCCAAAAGAGAATAAGGTGAGGACCCCTTACCTAAGTAGCCAGCTATATAGTTAGTGACTGTGACATGAGTAAGTCGTGTCACCGCCAGTGAAACAAGGATGGGTAAAGACTAACTAAAGAATCAATGGAGGGA